>LPNX011079387.1:151337-180510 GCA_001517045.1 Pseudotsuga menziesii
CCATTACCACGTCACAATTTTAAAGAACCTAGGTTACACTTTCTGTAACGTCCCGGTTTTGACCCCGTTTGCATGATGCATATAATGTAATTAATCATGGTGAGGAGCTAAAGGAAAAAAACCCACCATCGATTTGGTTGTATATGTTTCGGCAATAGAGGTAGTTGCCTGTGGTATATCATGCTATTTGGCACATTATAGTTGGCATCATGTAAATACACACATCAAATAAAATAAACCACAACCAGCTGTGGCAGTGCAATGTTGAATGAAAAGCGCATGGTTCCAAAGGATAAGGGGTGGGGGGATGTCAAACCTTGGTCTATGGGGGAAAAACCCATGTGTTGCCACCTTGTTTTGTTTTTCCATCTTGCCTTATCAACCTCTTTAATGTTTTGTTGAGTAGTTGGGGCAGTTATGGCTACTAGTGGTTGAGGCAGTTATTGTTTTTGGGAGTGGGGTGGCAGGACTGTCAATCCCTTGCCCACGCGCCCACTGCACCCATGACTACTTTCACTCCACTCTCCCATGATTCCCTCATTCTCTCGATGGTCTGTTCGTTCTCTCCAGGATCCGGCCGTTCCTCATGGAGGTCTGTTCATCCGGGCGCTTAGGCCATTACCTGGTTGCCTCACGCAGAGGGACGTGTTGTTGATTCATGCACAAGTTGGGATATTCATGCAGAGAGACATTCTATCTTCTCCTCACACATAGAAATTTTCCTGGTTTTCGGACTCACACAGCGAGCTGGGAGCTGTGCGTTTCCCTCCACGGTTGCTGTGGAGAGCTATCTTCTGCGCTCAAGGACTGAGTTGCGGCCTGGGTGAGTCTTTTCCCGTTGCTTAGTTGTCCTTGACATCCTGCTGTCTCCCTTACGTGGTGAATATTGTGGCCTTCTCTGTATGTGGGGGTCCGGTGTGAGATCTCTCACATGTAGACTGTCTGAAGTCGATTTCCTCATGATGTGAGCTGTGCTCACTAGTTACGTTTGGGGCTGTTGTTTCCCCCATGACGTGAGCTGTGTTGTTGTCACGCTTTGAGGCTGCTGCGAATTGTTGGAGTTTGGCTTCTCTTTTGTTTGGGACTGTGTGGGTGCCCAGCCATTACATTGAGGAATTGTGTGTGATGTGAGCTATTGATTCCCACAACTATTGGCTAAGTTTTCCCTGTTTTGGGACTATGGACTGCTGCTATCATTCATTGTGTGTTATGGCTACTGAAGTAACCTGGTTTTGGGTTGCAGCTGAGTTGTTTTGGCCACTTTTGGGCCAAGAACAACTCTATGTTGCCTTGTGGGCTTGATCTTTTCCCATCAGTTGTTTGGGAGTATCCCTGGTTGTCTTTGCCTTCTTCACAGGGCTGTGAAGGGATTGTGTTGCTGTGGTATGTAGTGGTTGGTCTTCGGACTGTGCTGGCTTGACCGGTTTGTTGATGGCCTGATAAACCCAGCTGTGTTGGTTTTCTGATTGTGTCCCTTGGCTATGTGTAAGCCTGTGTTGACCCTTATCCTTGGAGGAATCATGCCCAGCTCGGGGGTGGAAATGTTGCTCAGAGATTGATGAGCACATTGGCCTATGGTTGGGTGGAACGTTGCAGTGATGTAGTTGGTTGTGGGTTAAACTCTTCATCAAAAGATAAGTAATCTTGATTGATTTCATCTCTGCAATTTAATCTATTGAGGTCAAATGAATTTTAATGAACATGTTAAATGCTGGGAATGTATATGTGTTTGCTTCCGCTGAACGTTGATTCATTCTGCATCTGTGTATGCTTGTATGTTTATGCATCTTAGTATGGATTATTCAAGTTGTTTTAATATCAACCTTTATCCTATTTATGCTCATGGGGCTGTTTTCCTGGTTGTATGTGCTGTTCATCATGCCCTCTTCGCCAGTTGGAGGGTTAGGGACGTGACAGTATGGTATCAGAGCAAAGGTTGCAGCAGTGGGCCTCTATGGGCCATGAAGGTTATAGTGAAAGAGGCAGCTTGTTTTCTGCTCAGCAAAAATCATAATTTGATGACAGCAGAAAACTTCAGAAAATTTTCTAAGTGCTGAACAGTTGGCTCATTGGAGCACTAAGTGGAAAAGACTTCCGCTGTAGCGGAACATTTAGTGGGATTGAATTTCGATGCAGTGGAAGAGCTTGATGAAAGCATGCCTGACAGAGGAAAGTTGGGAGGAAAATCACCGAAATTTTTTAAGTGTTGAAGTTGTCGGCAGAAAATAGTGGATCAAGCGTCCGCCGTTGCGGAATCGAAAGAAACTAGGTTTTCTGACGAGAAAGACCACCGACATAGATTAAGTCACGCCTTAGCCGATTGGACCACCGATTGAAAGGAAATAGTACTTGTGCACCCGCTGTTGCGGAAGTCCAAATCGCTAAGTCTTTCGACGAGAAGAAAGGCTGCCGTTGCGGAAGTCCAAATCGCTAAGTCAAAGCTGATGAGATGTCGTTGTGGCTGCAGATGGAATTGTTCACTGACGGAAAGAAAGTTTAAAATTTTCTAAAGGCAGAAAATTGTTGACTGGCAGAAGCAGTTAGCGATTCGTAAGCCGTCATTGCGGAAGACCTGGCGAGAAGGCCTTCCGACGTAGCAGAAGCACTAGGCGAAAGCTTTCCTGATGGGGCACAATTGGAAAGAAAATCAGGAATTTTTTTTTAAAAGTGATTTGGCACCAATCGGAAGAAATAGTGGTTTGGCGTGTCGCTGTTACGGAATCCAAAAGCACTAGGCTTCCGATGTGGAAAGACCGCAGATGCTGCGATGAAGTTACAAATTTCTATAAGTAAAGGGGCAACCGTCGGAAGGAACGTTTTTGGTGTGCCACCGTTGTGGAAGCCAAAGACACTAGCCGACCGATGTGGAAAGACAGTCGACGCCGCAAGAAAAGTTAAATATTTTTCTCTAAGTATAGAAAATAGCGACTATCAGAAGGAAATAGCTAATCGTGCATCCACCGTTGTGGAAGTATAGAGCACTAGGCTTCTGATCTAAGAAGTCTGCCGACACCGATCTGTTTTTGCCGCCGATCAGAAGAAGATAGAAGATCGCACTCTGCCATTGCGGCTGCAGAAGGAACTTTTCCGCCGAGGAAAAGAAGAAGTTGAGCTGATCAAGTGGGAGAATTTCATAGAATTTCTAAGTCTTGGAGTCCTCAACGAGCGATGATGATTAAAGTATTGGACATCCGCCGTTGCAGCTGCTTGATGGACTATCCTGCTGAAGGATAGTGGATCCGATCACCAATGAGAAGGAAATTTAAAAATTTGTTGAAGTATGAGGACTTCGGATAAGGTTAGAGGATCGGTCTGCCGATACCTCGGAAGCTTGGATGAACAGGGACCCGAGGTGTCAGAAAATGATAGGAGATCCGAACACTGAGGAACATCGAAAGGATTTAGTCGATTGGGTTGCCGCCATTGTAGATGTCTGAGGGACTACCCTTCCGATGAACAGTGCACCCGACTGCTGACGAACAGCGGAGGAATTAGTGGATCAACCACCGAAACGTTGGAATGGCTAGTTGAATAGGAGCTGATGCTACGGAAGATTTAGTGGAGATGGGAGCCGATTCTGCAGAACGATTAGTGGAAACGAGAGCCGATACAACGAAGGAGTTAGTGGTTTTGAGAGTCGATTCTGCGGAAGATTAGTGGAAATGAGACCTGATTGAACAAAGGAGAAATTTGAGTTTTTCCAATGGGATTCTCCAACAGAGTTCGACTATTTCTCACTAGGATTTTTCAGCTGTCTTTCAGTGGATTTACAGGTGGTTGAAGTTGGCACCTAGTCGAAAATGGAGTGGTGCGTAAAAATGTAAATATTTGGTGAAATTTCTCATTCTTAGAATTGGTGTGGTTTTCACACCCGAGGTCAGAATGAAGCATGTGGATAGGCGTTGGAAAGCTTATCTAGTGGGGAACAAGGGTAAGTCACCAGAATCTAAGCATGAAGCAGCAAAGTGCTAATGATGGCCGCTGCTATGAAATGGACAAATATGGACAATTGCATGCCCAGGGGTAGCAAGGACTATGAAGGCTAACCAGCTGTTGTGTGGAAGAGTAGTTCCATGCAAGGATGAAAGACTTGAAAATGAAAGTTTTCCTTAAAACCCTGTCTTGCTGATTATAACCACATTCCCTAAGTTTATGCATGAAATGCATGAAGATATGCTTTGCATACATAGGATGCTAAGGATTATACATTTATAATGAACTGCTAATGATAATCATTACTTTGATATGGCATTAGTGGAAAAACCAACGACAACATGGACCTAGCTGAATATGTTTCTGATGCTGACAATTGTGACTAGCAACCCTATGGAGAAAGGGATAAGGCAACAATTCCAAAACAAAAGTTGATGAGAAAATTTTGCAATATCCTGCAAAGGACCAACCAAATTGGTCATGGCAAGGGTGTAAGTACGACCCATACAGGTAAGAGACCTCATACCATGTGGATGTTTGAATATCGAAAGGTGTAATTCATGAATATGTTGATTGATCTTAGTGGCCCAAGGAAAGTAGGCCTAGGGAAAATGTTGTGATGTATTGCATGAATGCATTGAGATGAGTGCATGCGATATTATGAAGGACTAATGACCGAGATGATGAATTGATGACAATTCAGGAACCATTTCAAAGGTCGTTATGAATGTAGGATAGTCATGATCAATTGGCTACCAGAAACGCTCTATTGAAGAGCAAGGTGGTATGAATGATATGCTTGTGAAGTAAGGATATCTAAACAGTTCATTTAATTGCATGAATGATATGACTATACCTTGCAATGTTAGTATGATAATGATTGCATGAAGAAAGTGAGCTTTGATAATTTTGATGCGACTAACAGTTGGAAGTATTTGAATTTTATAAATTCTGAAAATGCTTCAGTGATGGTTATAGCAATGAAAAGGTTATATGCATCCAGACTTACCAAGTGTTTGGTTGATTGAAGCTCATGTTTCAGGTAGATTATCTCGAGCATGGTAGTGAGAGGTAAGACCCTGACTAATGCTAGAATCTACCATGTATGAGAAGAATATCATGGTTGTAAAAATAGTTGGTATGCGTAATAGGTTGTTAAATTCAAACTGTGAATTTCAGATTTAATCAATTGCTGACAACTACTAGCCACTATTGGCTTGCATAAGATTGTGTTTGGTTGATTGAAGCTCAGGTTTTAGGTAGATTATTTCGAGTGTGGAAGTGAGAGGTAAGACCCTGACCAATGCCATAATATACCATGTGAAAGAGCCAAACTTTATGAGAAGAGTCTCATGGGTGTGAAAATAGTTGGTATGCTTAATGGGTTGTTAAAATTGAATTGTGAAATTTGGATTTAAGAATTGCTGACGACTACTAATCATTGTTGGCTTGTATAAGATTGTGTCAGGAGGGACGCATGGTAGGTGGGTAATCATGTTATTCTAGTAAGTGTAAAATTATAATGAGCATAGTAGTGCTACTTACAAGAGACCCACAATTGAGCAAGTCAATTTCTGTAGTAGATAGAATTGCAAATTCTTATTGAATTTGATAGCTAATGTCATTGCTTGGTTATGGAACGATCAATTTGGATTGTAGTATCAGGTAATGATTGACTATTTGGCTATTTGATGAATGTGTCAGGGGTACACACTGCAGGAAGACCATGTGCGATGGCTTGCAAGAGCCAAACTTCATGGGAAGGTTTTCCCTTGGAAATGGGTTTCGGGTGAAACGCCATTGGACATTTTGGAAAATGTCTCATCTGCACTGCATGTTTGGTAATAACATGAGTGAGATGGTATGGGTTATGTCGGTAAGACATGTGTGAATGTGAAATGTAAAAAGGAGTTGGGGATGGAAAACTGAGGGACTAATAACTCAGGGAAGGAGCCTCCATTCCTCCTTAACAAAGGCATACTGTGACGACAAATGGATAAGTGTTCTATGACCCTTGCTAAGAATATGCATGTTTAATTATTAAATTCCATATGTAGAACATGTTTTGATTTAATATCCATTATGAGCGATTGCATGAGTATGAATAGGGCCTACATGGCACACACCGGAGAAGGGTGCACACTTTTTCGATGTTGAGTCATGAAGGTGTTTTTAATATTGATTACACTCTAGGGAGTGGATGCACTCCTGGTGTTTCAATACCTGATAGTGAATGATGAGAAATGTGATTACAGTTTTAGAGCAATAACGCTGATGAGTTTGCTTATATTGCCTGTATTGCTTCTGTTGACAGTCTAAATAGATGCAGCTGGGTGTTGCACCCAAAAGTTAAAGGTAAAGGTAAAAGGTAAATGGTTGTTGTGAGGGGTTGCGGAGTAAGGGTTATTGTTGGTATAAGTGTATGTGTTATTGTTGACAAAAGTGTATGTTGGGTTGTTATATGCCTGGGGATCCATAGTAGATCCTAGACCTGGAAATGGTCATGGTAAATTTCCAAGCCCAGTTTACATGATTGTGTACTGGCTGGACATTAAATTATTTGATGTTGTGGAGCAGCCGGTGTGCTGACCTAACATCTAAGTCCATAGGCGATCCCAAGGCTTGCAAAGCGAAGCAGGATCCTGTGAACGAATGAGGAAACACACAATATAGATAAGTGTTGGATTATTTGCTTATAAATATACCTGTGTATATGATTGGTTATAATTTTTTAAGCTCTTGATCTAGAGATAAAAATTGACGAGGATAAAATAACCATATGAATCTATTCAATGTTTGAATATAGATATCGCTAGAAGAGAGGACTATGAGAGCATCCTAGGGGTGCATGTGGACATGTGGTTGTCCTGAAGAGCTCGAAATGAGCGGTAATGAAAAAGGTGCTAGTGAGACTGTGAGGTTCCTAGCAGTTGAGACAAACCATGTGGAGAGACTCCATGGTTTAGAGGTCTAGAATGGACCGAGGACACTAAGTGTCATGACCAAGAAGGATTTCCCTAGCATTCATGGTGAAGTGAAAGAGGCTGAGAGCATGAAAAGCCACAGTGATGGTGTGGGTTCCAGGATGGAACAAAATAAAGAAGGGAAAAAAAACTCTCACTGCTCTCTCTTGCCTTTTGATTATATATATATATATATATATGTGTGTGTGTGTGTGTGTGTGTGTGTGTGTGTGTGTGTGTGTGTGTGTGTGTGTGTATGTTTATATATGTATGTTTATGCATTGCAAAAACAAAATATTGTTGAATGCATGTATGATTGGGAATGAAATGTGTGTATTTGCTTAAGTAAATTTGTGAATGCTGGAATAGTTAATCCCCTGCCCAAGAATGGAGATGAATGAGCTCATGTGCTTGTTGGGAAGGCATGAAAACTATGAAAGTCTCCTTGATAAGACTTGGAATGTCATGCCAATTGGGTAATTAACTGACTGGTTTTAATGTCTATATTATGATTGGTCTGATAAAAGTTCAATGGTGCATTTCGCAAGTGAGAAAGTGAAACCAGGTGGTGCACATTGATCATGGCAGCAGATCAAAAGTTGTTGGACTTGGTTGGAAGTCTCCTTCGAATGATTGCCAAGACCCAAGAGAACTTTGGGGATATGCTCAAGATACAGAGAAGGCAGAGTGAAATGAACCACCAGATTTTGCAAGACTCTATTGGTTTGCAAAGGGAGGTGAAAAGCCTTCTGGGAGCAATCGGCAAGGGAAAGGAAGGTGGATCAACAATGGGACAATTGTCCAAGCGACCCGATAAGAAACGCTCCAGGCATGAAGACTCAAAGGAAATCGAGCAGGTAAAGATGAAGCAACCAGTGAGATGCTGGAGATGCGGAGGACATCATTTACGCCGGGACTGCCCAATGAGGGAACATGATGAAGGCAATAGCCGCAAAGTTCCAAGACTTCAGGATCAGATGGAAGCTGAGAACCAATAGGAGAATTCCATGGAAGCCAAGGGGCTTGGTCTTGAACGTTCAAAGTAAATGATTGAACGTGGGACAGATCTGCAAATTTTGAAATTTTGATGTGCAATTGTATATGTATTGTATATATGTAATGGAACACCGAGGATGGTGTTATTCCAAGGGGGAGGGGAATGTAACGTCCCAGTTTTGACCCCATTTGCATGATGTATATAATGTAATTAATCATGGTGAGGAGATAAAGGCAAAATCCCCACCATCGATTTGGTTGTGTATGTTTTGGCAATAAGGGTAGTTGCCAGTGGTATATCGTGCTATTTGAAACATTATAGTTGGCATCATGTAAATACACACATCAAATAAAATAAACCACAACCAGCTACGGTAGTGCAACGTTGAATGAAAAGGGCATGGTTCCAAAGGATAAGGGGTCGGGGGATGTCAAACCTTGGTCTATGGGGGAAAAACCCATGTGTTACCACCTTGTTTTGTTTTGCCATCTTCGCCTGTCAACCTCTTTATTGTTTTGTTGAGTAGTTGGGGCAGTTATGGCTACTGGTGGTTGAGGCAGTTATTGTTTTTGGGAGTCGGGTGGTAGGACTGTCAGTCCCTTGCCCACATGCCCACTCCACCCATGTCTTATTTCACTTTACTCTCCCAGGATTCCCTCATTCTCTTAATGGTCTATTCATTATCTCCAGGATCTGCCCGTTCCTCACAGAGGTTTGTTCATCCGCGCGCTTAGGCCATTGCCTGATCACCTCACGTAGAGGGATGTGTTGTTGATTCACGCGCATGGTCGGATCTTCATGCAGAGAGACATTCTATCTTCTCCTCACACACAAAATTTTTTCTGGTTTTCAGACTCGCACAGAGAGTTGGGAGCTGTGCGTTTTTCACCACGGTTGCTGTGGAGAGCTATCTTCTGTGCTCAGGGACTGAGTTGCGGCTTGGGTAAGTCTTTTCCTATTGCTTAGTTGTCCTTGATGGCCTACTGTCTCCCTTACGTGGTGATTGTTGTGGCCTTCTCTGTATGTGGGGGTCTGGTGTGAGATCTCTCACGCGCAGACTCTCTGAAGTCGATTTCCTCATGTTGTGAGATGTGCTCACTAGTTACGTTTGGGATTGTTATTTCCCCCATGTCGTGAGCTGTGTTGTTGTCATGCTTTGAGGATACTGTGGATTGTTGGAGTTCGGCTTCTCTTTTGTTTGGGACTGTGTGGGTGCCCAGCCGTTACATTGAGGAATTGTGTGTGATGTGAGCTATTGATTCCCACAACTGTTGGCTGAGTTTTCCCTGTTTTGGGACTGTGGACTGCTGCTATCATTCATTGTGTGTTGTGGCTGCCGAAGTACCCTGGTTTTGGGTTCCAGATGAGTTGTTTTAGCCACTTTCGGGCCAAGAACAACTCTGTGTTTCCTTGTGGGCTTGATATTTTCTCATCGTTTGTTTGGGAGTATCCTTGGTTGTCTTTGCCTTCTTCACAGGGCTATGAAGGGATTGTGTTGCTGCGGTATGTAGTGGTTGGTCTTCAGACTGTGCTGGCTTGGCTGGTTTGTTGATGGCCTAATAAACCGAGCTGTGTTGGTTTGCTGATGTGTCCCTTGGCTATGTGTAAACCTGCGTTGACCCTTATCCTTGGAGGAATCATGCCCAGCTCGGGGGTGGCAGTGTTGGTGAGAGATTGATGAGCACGTTGGCCTATGGTTGGGTGGAACGTTGCAGTGATGTAGCTAGTTGCGGGGTAAACTCTTTAACAAAAGATAAGTAATCCTGATTGATTTCATCTCTGCAATTTAATCTATTGAGATCAAATGAATTTTAATGAACATGTTAAATGCTAGGAATGTATATGTGTTTGCTTCTGTTGAACGTTGATTCATTCTGCATCTATGTATGCTTGTATGTTTATGCATCTTAGTATGCATTATTCAAGTATTTTTAATATCATCCTTTATCATGTTTATGTTCATGGGACTATTTTCCCGGTTGTATGTGGTGTTCATCGTGCCCTCTTCACCGGTCGGAGGGTCGGGGACATGACACTTTCCTGGATCACCAAGGCCATGTTAACCATGGCCTCTCCCTCTTAGTGGATTTGGTTGGTTGTCACTGGGGTTGCTTTGGCCTTGAGCTCCTCACCAAAAAAAAATTAAGTACAATAATACTCAAAAGTTACAACATGTTCAGGGGTTTACAAGAGGGATATTACAACTATTTCATTTAATATTTCCACAGACTTTCCAAATTTCCAATGTGGATCTCACGTGGCATCTAATTTAATAAGAAATTAGTAGGCATCTATGCTAGGGAACACAAACATGCACTTCAAGATGCACATTCAGGTTTGACAGGAGTGTGAGTAAATGAATAAAGGAGTGTGAGAGTAAATGGAGAAAGGAGCGTGAGGATCCCCGCCCAGGAGTAAATGGACAAAGGAGGTTGAGGATCCCCTGCCCAAAAGTAAATGGAGAAAGGAACTGAGGATCCCCCTTCGAAGAGTAAATAGAGAAAGGAACCTGAAGAAATACTTACTTCCAACTTCAATAGTGAAGAGATGAGAGATGTTTCCTACAAAGAGGCCTGTGAAAGGAGGTCAGTGGTGTCAAAGTGCCATGATTTAGTCCAGAGACTCGCACATAAACAAGAAATATTGGAGAAAGAGGAGGATCGACAAACCATAAAATCATTCGGCTATGCATTAGATAAGTTGAAATTTATTTGGCGAGATCTTTCCAAGAATCATATCAGATCCATTCGGGGAGTTGAGGTTGGAGTTGTATTCCAGTCTCGAAGGCTGCTAAGCTTGATAGGCTTGCATAGACCTATACAATGAGGTATATATTATCTAAATCCTCAAGAAATAGGATACATGGTGCCATTAGCTACATAAATAACAATGCTCATAGCCAATGGCACCTTGCAGCAAGTTTCTTCAGGATTTAGATAATATATACCTCCTTGTAGAGGTATATGCAAGCCTATCATGCTCAACATCATTCGAGACTGGAATACATCTCCAACCTCAACTCCCACAATGGATCCAGTATGATTCTTGGAAAGATATTACCAAAGAAATTTCAACTTATCTCATGCATAGTCTAACACTTTTATGGTTTGTCGATCCTCCTCTTTCTCTAATCTTTCTTGTTTATGTGCAAGTCTTTGGACTAAATCATAGAACTAGTCAAACACTTTTATGGTTTGTTGATCCTCATCTTTCTCCAATCTTTCCTATTTATGTGCGAGTCTCTTGACTAAATCATGGAACTTTGACACCACTCATCTCCTTTCCCGATCCTCTTTGTAGGAAACATCTTTCATCTCTTTGCTATAGAAGTTGGAAGTAAGTATTTCTTCATGATCATGTCTCTATTTACTCCTGGGAGGGGGATCCTCAAGCTCCTTTGTCCATTTACTCCTGGGCAGGGATCCTCAAGCTCCTTTCCATTTACTCTCAGATTCGTTTCTCCATTTACTCTTGGGCGGGGATCCTCTGGTTGGGTCAAACTTGATCCTACCTCTTGAACTGCATGGTTGCGTTCACTGGCAGGGACGCCTGCTAATTTAATATTATAATTGATATCTGATTTCAATGTTCTTTGTCTTATCATGAAACATGATATTTTTCATCATCTTAATACAAATCTAATTATCACAAAGGATATTAGTAGCATATATCTCTCCATCGAATAGTCCTACTAACATCTTTCAAAGCCATACTAATTCGATACATGTTGAACATACTAGAATGTATTCATCCTATGCCGTACTAAGTGCAATACTAGTATGCTTCGTACTAAACCAAGAGATCATGCATGATCCCATACTAAAACAACATCATGATGTGATTTTTCTATTTTTGGCAGTTCTTCCCCAATCTGAATCTGTATATCCATGTAATTTGATCTCTCCACTAGATGGATATATGAGCCAATAATATAAAGTTCCCTTTAGATACCTCATCAAATGTTTTTCCCCAATAAAGTGAATGTCTCTAGGATTCACCACATACTAACTTAATGTTTTTACTGCAAAACATATATCTGGTATTCTATTGGTTAAGTACACTAGTAAACCAATAATATGTCTATATAAGGTGGCATGAACTACTTCTGTAGTATAGACATTCAATAGCTTCAAATATATTGTCATCGGAGTAGTCATAGATTTACGATTTAACATTCCAAATATTTTTAATATTTCTATATTATATTTTTCTTGGTTTTGGAAAATCTCATCTAGATATTGCAATACTTCAAGACCTAGATAGTAATGCATCATTCCAAGGTCTTTCATTTCGAACTCTACAGCAAGCTTCTTCTTACATTTGATACTAGGCTTATCTTATTTTGCCAACATATCATCTACATATAGTAATAAAATCGCAATCCCATCATCCTCAATCTTATAGTATAGGTTGGTGTCTTCTTTACTTTTAGCAAAGCCTAAGCTCATTAGAAATCCATCGATCCTACCATACCATGCTATGGGTTCTCGCTTTATCCCATACAACTCCTCCTTTATTCTACATACATGAGTTTTTTAATCATTAATCTCGAACCCTTGCGGTTGTTCGATATATACCTTTTCTTCAATCAAACTATTTAGAAATGTTTTCTTTGTGTCCATTTGATGTAGCTTCCACTTCATGTTGGATTCCAAGCAAATGCTAGTTCTAATTGAGGTGTATCTAGCTAATGGTGCAAAGGTATCGTCATAATCGATTCCCTCTTTCTCATAGAATCCTCGGGCTACAAATATTTCCTTCTACTTTTCTATATTTCCATATACTAAGTGTTTAGTTTTGAATATCCCCTTTCAGAATACCACTGACTTCTCTTTCAGCCTTGGCACTACTTCCCACACATTATTCTTTATAATGGATTGGTATTCACCAACCATTGTATCATCTCACTCTTTCTGTTTTATTGCTTCTTCAAAACATGTTGATTCTTTATCAACTAGATCACAGATCAAAGCCATGTTGATTCTTTCTTCTGGAGCTTTATTCCCAAGGGACATGCGGGAAATTTTATTTTGTACATATATTGTTGTTCTTGTTACTTCTTCCCACATGTACATTGGAATATATTGATCATGTATAATAGCTTTCACAGCTTCCATGATAGATCTATTCTTTCGTTAAGCAGCACCATTTTGATGTGGTTTATAGGGAATGGTGAGCTCCCTCTTAATCCTGTCTTCCTTGTAAAAATACTTGAATTCATTGGAAGTGAAGTCTCCTCCATTATCTAACCTCAGAATCATTTTTTTTTCCAAGAGAGGTTTTCCACTAGGGCCTTAAACTCCTTGAATCTTTCAAACACTTCATCCTTATTTTTTAATAAGGATATCCAAGTCTTGTGAGAACAGTCATCAATAAAATAATCATAGTAGGCATACCCACTTAATAAAGTGTTTACATTGCCCTACATATATATGAGTGTATAATATCTAATATCCCTTTTTCTTTACTATCACTTTTTGGAAATGGATTCTTAGTATTCTTCCCTTCTGCACATCCTTTTTCACACCCCTTCATGTTCTATCTGAATTTCCAGTAAACTAGTCAAAACCTTGCTTACAATTGGATGAGCTTTGTAGCGAACATGAGAAAGAATTATGTTCCATATCTCACATGGGTTAATGGTACTTGTTAGCACCTGTGATAAATTTTGAAACGGTTACCCCTATGACTTCCTACCAAAACCATAGGAAAATTACAAGGTGATAATATCTTGGCGTCGTTGTCAGGGAAGTAATCACAATTATCTCCTTGGGAAATGACATTGTTTAGCTCTATGAACTGGTTGAGTAGCTGCTCTATAATGTCCCCAAAAATTGAGAAAAAAAAATTATAGGATAGTGAAAAACTACCTAAAGGGGATCATTATTACTCATGCGGAATTACGAGCACTACTTATACTTTCAATCTCTTCATAACTATCCTTGCGGTCTTGTTAATCTCTTATATATTCAGTGAATATTAGTTTGTTTACTTCTTATATCTTAATTCTGTTATTTAAACTATTTATGCATCTTAGTTATTACTGTCGGTCAATTAATAAATTGTACAGATGATTGTTTTACTCCTGCACATGTGTACTTTGTTTATTTAATAAAAACTAAATGATACCTTGTAACAAGGCTTGAATATGGGAGTGGTTTTGATAAATTGTTAATGGACTCTAGCTAGGTGCATTTAATGCTCATTGAAAAGTGTGATAGCCTTCCCTTAGGCTTGGCTCACGATGGATGTTCATTGTATTGCCATTTGGGGTTTAATTGTTTTGACTCTACGCAGAGGGATGGCCATGGAGGCAACCTTGATATTGTGAGGTATGCCCGCATGAATTTATAATCCTACACATTGTTTGGTTTACAGTTTGAAAGGATGGCATACTCCTTATCCCCATTTTGGTTTTTTTCTTGCAGGTGCTGAAAGGAATGGAGGGGTTGCATCGCTACAACATTGTTGGCTCCAAGTGTTGCATTTGTTGCCACGGTAAGCTTGCTAATCAAGCTTATGCTTTTCACCCTTCAATCTTGTGGGAAAAGCTACGTTTCGACTGGTTCTTTTATTGGGGTTTGATGCTGTAGTGAAATCAATTTTTCCTTTGGGCATATTAATACATACTTGTTTTTTTTTAATGTCGGAGCATTATGCCATGATTTGATTTCTAGGCCATTTGGCTCTGCATGATCCCATTTTGTTTATGTAAATCGTTAATGTTTTGGTTTTGGGATTTTATAGCCATGGTATGCACCATTGCTTGCAATGGTGCCATATCCCATTGGCATGCCTATGTAAAACCTTGTCCCCAGCCTTTAATGGCGACCATGTATAGACATTGGGATCTTTGTGTAAATATATATATGTATTGGTCTTATAAAATGTAATGGTTAACTTGTTATATGGCATATGGGATTTCCTTCTGTTTTTTTATTTAGCTCTATATTTTAATGGGGTTGGGGTTTTGAAAGTAGAAGCATTCGCCTAATCGATTATTCTGTGGGTAAAGCCATTGATTAGTTGGATAATGTAATTAATTGGATAGCATGGGAAAGGACATGATGTAAATGGCATGAACCTCTCCCACAGTGTTGCGATAGCTTGTATTTAAATTGTCTATGGTATTCAGTTCTGTGTAAAATGGTTTGTGCAAAACCATTGGGTTGGAAACCATGGTGGCCAACGCTTATAGTAGGGTATATTTTAATGGCCTGTGTATTAAAAATGTTTAATGGCCGAGGCCGTGTTGTAGCTAGGGTCTTACGACCTCTCTGCTAGCATAGGCATTTTTAATTATATGGCAATTGGTGTGAAACGTGGTGTGTGTAGCGATATAAACAATGGGTTTATAAAAAGGATTGATTATTGTTCAAATCGTTATGCCAATGGATTTTAAATTATTTTCTGACCGAGCTGTAAGGTTATACAATTTGGAATTCATTTTACTATATTATACTGTGGTTATTATTAGTGTTTTTTCCTTCGGATTGGACATCCATGGGATTCTATTTCACGACCTTTATTGGCAACAAGGTTTTAAATGTATTGTAATGAATGTATTTTGATAAATTAAACAAGTTGGGCTTGTATGCCCATAGGATTTGATTCCTGTGACTGGTTGAAATATATGAATTTATGACATGATTTGATGTTTGTTTTACTATGATAGGTTATACCGTATAAGATATATTATTTTAATTTGACTAAGGTAAATGTTGTTGAGTTATGTAATTTTATTTATGGTTATGTATAGATAGAAAAGTTAGGACTGTCGATTTTATTATATGAATTATGATCAGATAATTGGAAAGGACCACATGGATGGTCATGATGCCTCCTTTGATTATTTATAATGGTGCTTCATTTATGTGGAGTTTTTTTAATGTAATTTGTAATATGGATACAGACCTTGAAAGGTCTCAGATGAGTTAATAAATTTTGGAATTTGAATGTATAGATAGTTTCCATATATGCCTATAACTAATAGTCTCGTTTATATTTATATATAGTTATCTTATAAAAATAGTTCTGGTTGTAAGTTATACCCTAGGGTAACTATATAGTATATTTATTTATTTAAACTTACTCCTATGGTTAAATCTACGATAATCTGAAACATGTCTCTACTGACAAATGTAATATGCCAGTAGAGATTTAAATAATAGATAAACAATAGAATAGCAGGTCTATAATTACCTAGTTTATAGTATTAATTTCTGAATTTTAGAAGAATACAGAAGACAAACTTTAAATATGGAAACCTAGCTATATACAGCCTTTGATAATATTCATCATCCTAGAAATATTGCAGAGAAATAAAGACCCTAGCGGAATTTAGGCAGAACATTAATTACCTAGGGTTAGTAAAACATAATAAATCTTTTACATAAAGCAGCCAGCATTTACCCAAGAAATGAAATTTGACATACTAAGAACTCGTACCTTTAATTTATCTTCCTGGAGCTCCTTTGATGGCTGAACCTAAACACTTTTTAAATAACCAGCATTATCAATTTAAGACAGATCTGACCTTTGATTGTTTATGAACAAATCACTTAGGAACTACCACGTTCCTCCCAACCATGATCCAAAACTATTCCTGGTTTTAATCTGGATCCCCCCTGAGCTGGACTCCAACATGCAAGTAGCTTAGAGCTCCTAAGGTACGGTTTCCTAACTAGTGTTCAGTTCTGAATCAATCCTCCTTCCCTTGCAGGAAAAGTTGTCCAAGAAAACACTTGAGAGCAAAAATAGGCAGACTAATAATTCTCCTCCCAGAGATCACAATCCCTAAGCCTTTTCATGGCTTGAGTCTTTATAGGCATACTTTTCAGTCAAAGGGGCAGTTAAATCAAGAAATCCTTGATTTCTTGATTTAACGCTTTTTAATTTACTGGGATAATTTTCAAATCTTAACCTAGGAACTATTAACTAGTTCCTAGTAAGTATTTCATATATATTTCACTATTTATTAATTCAATAATAATAAATAATAATTATTGGAGCTTCTCTTCTTTCTTTATTCAATTCTTTATACATACTATGTATAAAATAGATAGTATTAAAATACTTGTTAACATTTATCTTCGGCCATCATGTGTCATGATCCCTAGACTTAAAGACACTTCTTCATGGAGTTCAAGTAGATAGATGGCTTAGGTATACTACGCTAGGCAACTTTAAACATCCTTGCATGTTGAATTCCCCTTGTATAACATGGTAGCTCTAAGCACTTGAAGAGAATAAAGAAATTAAAATTTTCATTTAATCACTTATAAATAAGTATGATGACATCAATATTTTTCTCGAGTCATTTTCACTCGAAAATTATTAAATTATTTTCAACAACCCCTAGTGCTTACCAAATCCCATACTCAACATTTATAATAGGGAGTTGCAAATAGAGTGCAATTCCAGAGTTCTCACTCAACACTAAATGCTATGATGTACTTGTATGATACACCTAAGGGTACAATGGCCAAAGAGCCAATGCTCCAGAGCTTATGCTCAATATCAACATGGAATGATCCAAAGCTTATTCCCAACATTTCGAATTATATTTTCATGTGTTTCAAAGCTTTAATCTTAACACAAATGTAAGTACTCATGCGCTCCAGAGCCTCTCGCTCAACACAAAACATCTCATCAATCATGTGCTTTAGGTTCCACGCCCAACACAAACATTTCATCAATCATATGCTTTAGGGTCCACGCCCAACACAACTATCATATATATCCATATGTATCATCAACAATTGTCTTACGCCCTATATACAAAACAAATCATCATGTTCATATGCAGTGAGGTCTTTAACCCAATATAAAATAAAACATCAATATAATCATCATGAATAATAGGCTCATGCCTATAAATGCTAGGTCCAAACTTCGGGATATTACATGGTCATAGACACATACTAGTTGTACATGCTGTTGGCACTCCACACAAATTTTGAAGGTGACTCCACTGGGAAATACTAGCTTCCAGAAGAACCCACACGAGGAGAAATCTTGATGCAATATCCTTCCAAGTAATATTTTATCCAGAAATTTTGATCTCGAGGGCCAACAGGATGCAAGGTTTAGTCATAAATCTTTCCTTCCCTACTGAAGGTGTTATTTTTGTTAGTGATATATCTGAACATTGTGATTAGAAGTTTGGACTAGCCTTTCCTAGAACTAAATTTGAGTCTAGCATCTCTGACTTGTTTTTTGATACCTGTGCGTTTGAATTTTCCCACATTTCTTGGTCACCCCTGACCTCAAAGCCTCTAGGAAAGTATTTCCAGCACGAGCCTGAGCCAGAGTGCCCTACACTTACTGCTTATTCAACCCTACTAAATTCCACTATCATAAGGCAGTTTGTTGCCTCATATTTGTATCCCACTACTCCTAAAAAGAAGCAACATTTATCTTCCAGTTTCGTAGCCCCCTAAATTCCTCACAAGTTATCAATTTCTTTTCCACCAGTCTTACTCTTTCCCGTAAACCTTGTTATACCTCCAAGGATGGAAAATAGATTTTCTCCTCTTCATCTTCCAACCACTCTTCATGACCTCCATCTGGGAGGTCATGAAGAGTGACTTGTAATTGAGTGTCCTTTTGTACCCAACCCAAAGGGTAACGCTTCACATGAGGTTTAGCATTTAATCCCAACTTGTTAACAATTGTTTCTAAAATCCAAATAATTTAGGACCCACTACCAAACAAAGTATCTAGATTTGTATGAATTGCTATCAACCTTATATGAAAAAGCTCATTGACTTTCTTCTCATCGTTTTCAAACTTAGGAGATTGAATAGAAGAAATTGAGATAAAAGATGTTATACCTTTTATTCCCATTAGATTCATATTTTTTACCCTAATGAAGACATGTAGGATTCTATACCTGTTTTTTTATTGTAGTTATATATTTTTAACCTTCTCTTTTCCTTTCGATTTATTCTCAAACTTACGTGGCTTATTATACACATTCTCCATACCATGTTTCACTTTTCTATCTTCAAGCTAAGTAGCTTGTATTGACACTTTGTCAATGTGGGTAGGATTAAACATCAAAATAGTATGATGAAGATAAGAATGTAAACCAACAATGTACTTAATAAGAGTTTCACTACTATGTAATGAAAATTCCACTGCTAAAGTTTTCTTTTTAAAATATTGAGTATAATATTGAATATATTCCCAAAAAATTGTCTTAGATATAACCATTAAATTATTGATGTTTGAATATATGTCAAAGGATAGAATTGTCTCTTTAATACAAGAATAAATTCAGTCCAAGGAAAAAAGATTTTACCATTTTGAGAATGAACATAATTTGCTCATGGTTAATATGTTTTTACAAATATTGACATTAACTTTAAATGCAAAGAGGGAATTAAACATAATGAACACATTTTTGTCATGGTTATTATTTTTTAGTGTAATATCCTGAATTTTGATCCTACCATTTATAGGCATGAGCCTATGGATCATGATGATTATATTGATGTTTTATTTTTATATTGGGTCAAAAATCCCATTGCATATGAACATGATGATTTTCTTTGTATAGTAGGCATAAGCCAATTGTTGATGATATATGTATATATATGTTAGTTGTGTTGGGCATGGACCCTGAAGCACATGATTGATGAACAATTTTGTGTTGGGAATGGACCTTGAAGCACATGATCGATGAGATGTTTTGTGTTGAGCATAAATCTCTGGAACACATGAAAATATAATTAGAAATGTTGGGCATAAGCTCTAGTGCATTCCATGTTGATGTTGAGCATAAGATCTCTCGTCTCGAATCCTTGGCCATTGTATCCCTAGGTGTATCGTACAAGTACATCCTAGCATTTAGTGTTGAGCAAGAGCTCTTGAATTGCACTATGTTTGTAAATCCCTGTTATAAGCGTTGAGTATGGGATCTGGTAAGTGCTAGGGGTTACTAAAAAGATTAAAATCACCTCTAAGTGAAAACGACTCGAAAATAAAATTGATCTCATCATATTTATTTTTAAGAAATTAAATGAAATTTCGAATTTATGTATTCTCATCAAGTACTAAAGAACTACCACATTATACGATGGAAATCCAACATCCAAGGATGTTTAGAGTTTCATATCCTAGTAGACCTAATCCATCTATCTTCTCAACCTTCATAAAGAAGTGTCGTTAAGTCTAGGGATCATGATACATGATGCCCGAAGGCAAATGTTAACAAGTATTTTAATACTATGTATTTTATACATAGTATGTATAAAGAATTAATTATGATTGAATAAAGAAAGAAGAAAAGCTCCACCAATTATTATTTATTATTAAAGGATTAATAAATAGTGAAATATCTATGAAAGACTAACCAGGAACTAGTTAAAAGTTCATAGGTTAAGAATTGAAAATTACCCGAGTAAACTAAAAAGGGTTAAATCAAGAAATCAAGGATTTCTTGATTTAACTGCTTCTTTGACTGAAAAGTATGTCTATAAAGACTCAAGCCAAGAAAAGGCTTGGGGTTCTTATTTTTATCTAGGAGAATTATTATTCTGCCTGTTTTTGGTTCTCAAGTGGTTTCTTGGAGAACTTTTCCTACAAGGAAAAAATGATTGGCTCAAAACAAATTTCGAGTTAGGAAACCCTACCTTAGGAGCTCTAAGCTACTTGCATGTTCGAGTCGAGATTGAGGTAATCCAGACTAGAACCAACAATGGTTTCGGGTCATGGTTGGGAGTAACATGGTAGTTCCCAAGTGATTTCGTCATAAAAATCATAGGTCAAATCTGTCCTAAATTGATAATGCTTGTTATGTAAAAGTGTGCAGGTTCAACCATTAAAGGAGCTTCATGAAGATAAATTACAGGTATGAGTTTAAGGTATCCCAAAGCTCATTTCAAGGGTAAATGTTGGCTACTTTATGTAAAAGCTTTTATATATATTATTAACCCTGGTATTGATTGGTTCTATCGATATCTCCTAGGGTTACATTTCTTAAAATCTAACCCTAGACTGTCTATGCTATCTTCTAGATTATATAATGAATATATTAG
Organism: Pseudotsuga menziesii; assembly: GCA_001517045.1. Lineage (NCBI taxonomy): Eukaryota > Viridiplantae > Streptophyta > Pinopsida > Pinales > Pinaceae > Pseudotsuga > Pseudotsuga menziesii. Next base: position 172,274 of record LPNX011079387.1, read on the forward strand.
ATGAATGTTTTCCAAGGAATTTACTAACCCTATGTAACTGATGTTCTTCCTAGATTCTACTAGGGTTTGATATTCTTCCTAGATTTTGTATTCATTTCCATATTTAGAAATTAATATGACAAACTAGGTAAATCCAGACATGTTGTTTATTGTTCACCTATTATTTATATCTCTACTGACATATTACATTTGTCAGTAGAGACATGTTTCATATTATAGTAGATTTAATCATATGAGTAAGTTTAAAGAGATAAATATACTAAATAGATACCTTAGGGTATTATTTACAAAAAGAATGCCTTTATATAATAAATATATATACAAGTAAGGCGATCAAGCATAAACATATATGAAAACTATCTATACATTTAATTCAAAACTTAAATAACGCATCTAATACCTTTCAAGGTCTCTATCCATATTACAATTTTACATTAAAAATACTCCACATAAATGAAACAACATTATAAATAATGAGAGGAGGCATCGTGACCGTCCATGTGGTCCTTTACATTTCTTTGATCATAATTCATAAACAAAATTACATAACTCAATAGACATTACCATAGCCAAATTAAAATAATATATCTTATACAGTAAACCATATCATAGTAAAACAACATCAAAATGATATCATCAATCCATTTATTGCAAACAGTAACAGGAATCGAATCCTGTGGGCATGCAAGCCTAGTTTGTTTTATTTATTAAAATACATTTCTTTACAACTCATTGCATTAAAAACCCTCCTTACCAACCGATGTTGCGACATCGATGTCCACACCAAGGAAAACCCTTAATAACAAACCATATTTAATGTATATACAAAACAACAACCAAATCCTATAACCATTCTCACACAGGCCACACTATACATCAAATCATATGCGGGGAGTGGTTTATAAAATACATCGATTAAAATATAAATGCACAGAGTCCATTTACATATTAAACAAAAAACACCATCGAGGGTCTGTAAACCGTGGCCTCTACAAAACCCACTAATGCACATTGCTCACATAATTCATGTCCTCGGCCAAATTTTAAATCTAATACATAGTCTCTACCAAATTAACCCTACACTATACTATTGCAGCACTGTGGGAAGGCACATGCCATTCACAAAATCGCATATACCCACGATGTCTATATCTCTACATTACAAATTAATTAATGTCATAATACACAGAAACTTCAAGCTGATGAATTCCCACATAAATCGACCATAACCACAGAATAAAGGCAATGAAATAGTGTTATGCAGATCATAAGTTAAGCCATGGTAACCAATTAATCAAAACAGTATGCATCCATATTCAAACACTTGCCAAGTAAACTACAGAGTCATGATATTAAAATTTATAAACAAGTCTACAAAGGAATGCCAATGGGATAATGCACCATTGCAAGCAATGGTTCATCCCATGCCTAAAATGCCCCAATGAAAACATGATTTGCATAAACCAAAACCAGGTATACTAACAGCCTAACTAGTTTTTACAAACCCAAATTTATACACAGAATGAGAGGGAGTGCGACTTCACTCCACCACCGAATCCATCAAGATACTGTCTAAAACCTAAGTCTATATTCATCCACGAAGGTGAATCTTTAAAAACCCCACAATGAAAACCACAGCATAAAGCCCCAAACTAAGAAACAATCTATGCGTAGTCTTCCCAAGAGGGTCGAAAGGTAGAAAGTAAAATCTTGATCACAGGCTTACCATGGCCATAAGTGAAAACGTTTGGAGCCCACAGAAGCAAAGCCATTCAGCTCCTCATTCCCTTTCAACACCTGCAAAACAAAACCCAAACGAGGGATAAGAAGTATGACTGAGCAAACGTTAAGCCAAACCAATGTGCAAACGTGTTAAAACCAACATGGACATACCTCACAGTCTGGAGGTCACCTCCATGGTTTCCCCCCTGCGTAGAGCCATAGTGCAAAACCCCAAATGACAAACAACACACACAACCATAATGAGCCAATCCTAAGGGAAGGTTATTGCACTTCACCAAGCGCATTGAATGCACCATCTAGAAACCATTAAACACACATAAAAACCCACTCTCCATAGTTTTGTTTCGCTGCTTACAACGTGACCATCTCTCACATAAAGCTTAAACCCTGCTATTGTATGGTTATACCCTAGGTTATGTCACCACCCAAACTCTATCACATACTAACATGTAAAAATGTTTTCATTATGGTAAGTTTGCAATAGTACATAAGTGCATAGCATGTGTTACCCCAAGGTGTAGTGCCATAAGGCACACCCCTTATAAGTTAAAAGATATACACCTTAGGCTTACAGCCTTATATTAAAAGCTAATACGAGATGTGTTAAGCTTAAATTCTTAGTGAACATGGCATATGTAATATGCCATGTTAAACTTTGTAACCCTCACAAAAAAGTCGAAGGTCTCCTCTTGAGCCAATATAATAACCTGTTGAATAAAAGAACATAAGAGATGTTAAAAGGTATAATAAAAATATAGGTAGAACGTAAAATGTATTAATGACTTATAGACTAGTGAATTTAAAACTTAACGAAGATTAATTAGTCTACAGGAAATTTAGCCATAGTAGCTACATTGGCAATAATGACACTTACCAAGTTATAAAACCAAGTTGATAAGCATCATAACAACTAGCAGCAGGTCCTGTAGGATCAAGACGGTCAGCACAGTTTACACCAGATCCCGTCACAAAGTAGTGAACTGTGTAAGTAAATAAAAGAGGTGCCTTAGTTCGATTGAACTAAGTAAGCCCGCGTAACCAAGTAATACTTTACCTCTAAAACCATCATGGGGGGACAAGTCACGCCACTCCACCACTTTGTTTCTCATCAACAAAGTTAAGTTAGATTTTATTAAATAAACAAAGTGCACATGTGTANCCCTCTAAAACCATCATGGGGGGACAAGTCACGCCACTCCACCACTTTGTTTCTCATCAACAAAGTTAAGTTAGATTTTATTAAATAAACAAAGTGCACATGTGTAGGAGTAAAACAATGATCTATACAATTCATTAATTCACCGACAATAATAACTAAGATGTATAAATAGTTTAAATAACAGAATTAAGTCATAAGAAGTAAACGAACTAGTAATCACTAAATGGATAAGATATTGAGAAGACAGTATGGGCAGTTTTTGAAGAGATTGAAGCTATAATTAGAGCATATAATGATCTCCTTTATGGTAGTTTCCACTAGCTTATAAATTTTTATTTTTATTTTTTAGTTATTGGGGACATTACATTGAGTATTAAAGAATACCCAAAAAGTAATATTTAAATCTTAAATATAATTTAAAAACAAAAAAATTTACTAAAAATATATTTTTACTAAGCCTAATTTTAAAATTAACTTACACGTAAGTTATGGTCCTTTTTTTTCTTATTTAAATTTTGAATGATTTGAAGAATTTTCAAACAACCATAACTTTGAAGAAAATATTTTATGGTAAAAAATCCTATAGAATTATAATTCTCCATAATATTTGGAATTAAAAAAAAAAATCTTTGGATTTGAAAAATAACTATAATAATTTAAAACAAAAATGTTGTATATATATATATATATATATGGCTAAGCTGAAAAATATCTTTTATATACAAGTGCAAATCACAATAAACCCCTGGCCACTCTAATATTTCATCACTCTCAAGGAACAAATGTCGCTTACCATATTCAAAACCACTCAAGAGGGAAATAACCAATTTTCTCAACTACTCCCATGAACACACACAATTATATATATATAATTCAATTAAAAAAAATTATATCTTTTTAAAAGCTTATATTTTTTAAATAATGAAAATTAAACCTAAAAGTTTTTAACCAAAATGGAAAAAATTAAAAATTCTTATAAAAATTGAAAAAATTAATTTTTTTTATAAAATTTGTAAATTAATTTTCATACATAACAACTCAATACTTTTCAAGAAATAAAACTAATCGAGTCCCATTATAAATAATATTTACACCCACGCTAAGAAGTTTTAAAATTTACATCTACATTTTTTAACTTAAATAACCATTTTTTTCATCTAAATCCGGTCAAAAAGAGTGCAATGTGGACCTATAGACCTATGTATCTATAGACAAACTTGTTTCTCATAAATTAAAAAAAAAAACTTGAACTATATTTCCGACTAAGAGATCATAAAAAGGGTTAATAATTAAATCATATTAGTCGTAGAGAAACAAGATTGCCAACTAACTGCACACGGATTGATATCAACGGCGTGTTGGGTGCTTGGATTGATATCAACGCCCTGACACCTTGTCCACTCCTTATAATATTGTATTATATTTTATATAAAAAATATCTAGGTGGAAAATTCAATGAATGGGATCATTCAAAAGTGTAACAAACTTAACTGATTAGGGTTCCTAATATGTGCGGCATATTTAGGGTTCTGAAAGGTACTGGATTTATGTATGGCATTGGATATGTACGCAAAAGGATTTCATTCACAATAATAACTTCATAATGGATTTATAATAAATTTCAGGTTATCATAGATCTTTATAAATAAAGTACCAACATATTGTAGAATATCCATTTTGGACACAAATCAAGTTGAGGACATTGTTTTAGAGAAATGATTCAGTGACAGTCACAGGTGGAGATGAGCTCACGACCAACAAAGAATCGAAGAAAGTGAAAAATCCTGTGGCAGCTACTCCGGTCATTTAAGTGAAAGACTTCAAGAAGTTCGTGCAAAAGCACACAAGTGTAAGCAAGGATGATAATGACAATGACAAGCGCGAGAAAGAGAAGAGCAGAAGGACTTCAGACACGAATAATGCAGTAGCACTGGATCAACCAAATAATGTTTCGGATGCGTCATCATATTTTTCAGCTGTGATTGCAAATGGCGTCTACTTGGCACCGCAATCCCGCTTTAGCTTGGAGACCCCTGCACATGAAATCTCAGCAATCTTGTTTCCAGGGAATAGTTACACATAATGTTTGAACAATACAAATGACGCTCTTATCACATATAACTTTCATGATCTTTTGAATTGAGGCAGAGGTCTCAAGAACTCACCAACAAGCCAACCCCTCCATTAACTATCACATCCAGTGCCTACACATGATATCTCAGCAATCTTGTCTCAAGCGATGAGTTACACAAAGCTTCTGAACAATAGGAATGATGATCTTATGAGATATGGCTTATAGGAATGATGATCTTATGAGATATGGCTTCCATGATCTTCTGAACCTAGGCAGAGGCCTCAAAAACAAAGAAAACAGCCAGCCCCAACATGATATCTCACCAATCCTACCTCCACGGATGACTTTCATAGAGCTTCTGAACAATACAAATCATGATATTGTGAACGATGACTTTCATGATCTTCAGAATCCAAGAGGAGGCCTAAGGAACGTAGTCCGTCCATTGATTATGAGTCCCAACCCCCACCCATGATATCTTTCATGGGATGGGTTTTACAGGTAATCTCTTTGATCTTCATATCTTTCTAGGTTTTATAGATGTTTCATGGGATGGGTTTTACAGGTAATCTCTTTGATCTTCATATCTTTCTAGGTTTTATAGATGTTTTTGCACTGATGGGTTTTACATGATATATTATTATAATGATTTAAGAATTTATTAAAAGATCTGTTATTAAAATGGTTATTAAAATGGTCAAGTTAGTTCTAGACTAGCTTCAATGGATGAAGAAACTATAAATCATTTGTTGGTGAAATGTAGTTTTACAAAATTTATATAGAAAGAAGTAATGTAGTTTTTTAATATTTATGGAAATTAGGATTTTCAAACATTTGGTTTTAGTATGAAAAACTAGTACACTTCTATTACCACTAACTATAAATGGGTGAGTGTACAAAGTTGAGGGAACTTTTAGATGCGTCAATTCACTCACTCTTCATCCATAAAATAAAAAACATCCCAAGCAACCCCGAACGTTCCGAGTCTAGTAGTCCCAAGGCTGCCAACAAACAGGTATGAAAAGTAGTATAGTAGAGCAAATCACGCCTCCATTTTATTGAAACAAATTGTGCCTCCCTGTTAGTGAACAAAATCGTGGCCCATTTTGTAAAACCTATTTTTTGTTTACCGTCATTTTTGCCACATCCTAGCATTGTTGCAGTTGGATGGAGCAGAACCTGAGTAGGTGAACATGTTTTAGGTGTGCCAAATCCATGCACCTCCACCTTTTGATCAACCTTCTCTTTGTAAGGTGTTTTCCTCATTTCTTCTCATTATCTTTTTCCTAAACCCATTAATTCGTTTGCCCTAATTCAAAAATTAAACCAAAATAAATTAATTTATGGCTGATGGAAACAAAAACTCAAAGGGAATTGGCCAATGAAAACCAAAACCCCAATAGAATGGGCCAATGGAAACCAAAACCCCAATTTAATCATACAAATCAATTTTTTTTTTATTTACCAAAATTCATACCCGAAATTCACATGCCCATTGGAAAGCAAAACCCGAGTTAACTCATAAAAAAAAATCAATTTCACTATTTCCATATGCATATTCACAATCATCCTTGTGAATACATACCAAAATTCAGAAATATGCAAAGTTTTTGAAGCACATTGCAAATTTGCATAAGTAAGTTACATGCCCTATGTAAACTAAAACCCCAATTAACTCATAAAAAACAAAGAAACATCACTATTTGCATATATGGGCCTATGCAAGAAGATGAGGGCCCTTTTTGGCACGTTAGATGCAATAGAAACCTGAAAAATCAAGCATCCCTCAACTTACATGGATTTTTTGAGATACTTCTACAAAATATCTTGCATTGAGTAAAAAACATGAAATGTAGGAAATTGAATAAACTTTCTGAATATATAAATTTTATGTATCGAAAATTTTCATAGCTATGCCAAATTTCATTTTTCCTAACAGGCACTTTTTATTTTTCACGGAAATTATAAGGTATAAGTTTTTGTGGGTGTAGCCTTTGAGGGCCTAAATGATCGAATCAAGCTACAAAAATTGACATCCATGTAGAGAAACCATAGCACTAGTGCGGCATTATTTTTTGAAAATTAAATTAGTAATTTTATAATATTTTTATAATTGTCTAAGTGAGAAAACCTAGAAAATGGTACGTGTTTTGTGGGTGCAGCCTTTGAAGGTCTTAATGCAAAAATCATGAAATGGGGTTTTGATAGAACGTAGAGGTTAGTGTCTACTTGTGCACCATACAATTTTTGTTTCAAGTGATCAAGAATTGCAAAAGTTATAGAAGAAACACTAACAGTGTGTTTCACGAGTTAAGGAGGTAGGAGAGAAAAGAATTTGAAGAAAAATATGAAAAATTAATAATTTTAAATAAAAGTTACATATTTGGAATCTGTGAAAAAAAACATATTTGTGTTTAAGATTTCGTCAAAAATGATTGTGTGTAGCATACTGTAAAGAGTGGTTAAAAACAGGTTTCTTCAGAAACTCGAAGAAACAGCCAATTAGCTTTGGTTCATGATTACCATAGCACAGGTTTGGTATTACTGAAGCAAACACCAAACCATATACATAGGATTAAGGTTGACATGTGACCAAGTGATTCGGATTGGTTTTGACTCTAAAAAACATGGCGCTTTTTATTTGAATTCAAAAAAATATTCCCGCTCATAGAATTTTGAAACGTGCTCGCGTTATAGTGAACAAAAACGCGCTAGCACTATAGTGAACCAAAACGTGCACGCATTATTGAAAACATAAAAAATATTTTTTAATAATTCAGAGGGGGTAGGAAAGAATTTGGTTAATGTTTTAGAAGGGGTGGGGAAGGATCAAGGGAAACTATGGCTAATATTTAATAGGGGTGGGGAAGGGTTAAGGGAAACTGTGGCTAATATTGTATAGGGGTGGGGAAGGGTCAAGGGAAGCTATTTGTAATATTTAAGAGAGAGAGAGAGGTACCTAGAGAGAGAGCGAGGGGTACCTAGAGACATGGGGAGAGAGAGAGATAAAGGGCGAGTAGAGACATACAAAGAGAGAGAGAGAGAGAGAGAGGTACTAGAGAAAGAGGGGGGTAGTAGAGACATAGGGGGAGAGAGAGGGGTACTAGAGACATAGGGAGAAAGAGAGAGAGGGGTACTAGAGACATAGAGAGAGAGAGAGGTACAAGAAATATAGAAAGGGGTACTAGAGACAGAGAGAGAGAGAGGGGGGGGAGGTATTAGCGAGAGGAAGGGGTACTGGAGAGAGAGAGAGAGAGAGAG
>LPNX011079398.1:0-38162 GCA_001517045.1 Pseudotsuga menziesii
TTACCTCTTTGCTCCGACATTGTGATGAGGATGGGTTGCTTTGGGGCGATGGTCGCTGTCCCTCGGTCGAGTTCACTGTCCCTCGGTCGAGCTCTGTCCCTCGTTCGAGTGTTTGAAAATGACAATTGGGGCCCCCGCGGCCCCTTTTTATATTTTTTTTAAAAAACGTACCTCGGTCGAGGTTTATACCTCGGTCGAGGTTCATACCTCGACCGAGGTTTATACGTCGGTCGAGGTATTTATTAACCCTCGGTCGAGGTTATAATACCTCGACCGAGGGTTAATAAATACCTCGACCGAGGGCTTAAAAAAACCTCGGTCGAGGGCTTTAGAAAACCTCGGTTGAGGGCTTAACAAGCCCTCGACCGAGGTACGTTTTTTGGTTTTTGGCAAGATGCGATTGCCAAAAAGTGTTACCTAGGTCCGTGGATTCACCCTTTAATGACTTGGATACCTCAGTTAATTTAAATATACTTCTCCTAGGATCCTATGACATTTTGATAGGTATGGATTGGCTAGAATCTCATAAAGATGTTATCGACTATTTGCATAAAATTTTTAGTAGTGTGGATGAGGAAGATAAGTATCATACAATGAATGAAATTTATAGACCTTTATATACACAACAAATTTCAGCACTACAACGTAAAAAGTGTATTAGGAAAGGGTGTCAACTTTATGGCATCAAAATTAAAGAATTTGAGCCCGAAAAATAAAAAATGGAATTAGAGCAATTTCATATTTTAAAGGAATTTGAAGTTGTATTTTGTGATAAGATATCAGTATTACCACCTAAACGATATTTAGATTTTAACATAGATCTAATGTCATTTTCAACATAGTATCATGAGCTCCATATCATAAGAATATCCCAGAATTAACTAAATGAACAATACAATTACACGAGTTGCTATAGACAAGGGATATATTAAACCTAGTGTATCTTCTTGAAGAGTACATGTTTTGTTCGTGGGTTTGTTAGTAATATGATAAATTGTAATGTATTATTATTTTTTACTATCGTACATGGATAACTTATAGTTGATGAATAGATAACCAACCATTGATGGTAGATAACTAGAATAACGCGAGCTAAAAAAGAATTCAGCAGATGAACATTAGTGTATAGATCCGTTGGTTACAAATTTATAGTCATTGCAGTAGTATATTGTGTGTATATTGTCGTAACATATTTTTTTTTTGCAAAACACAAGTTTAACAATGATTTTAGTGGTGCAACCAAACATGTCTATTTTTTAGTCCTTTCATTTTATAAGGACACACTGTCAAACATTTTCTGAAACGACATATCAAATCTCAATAAAAAAAATTGAAAAAATTATGAATAGAAAGCTAACATAATTCTCTAAAAGTTTTATTTTTACTTGAAAGTGAAATTCTAAATGAAAATATCAGTTTCGCTTGCCCAAAGTTGAAAAACATGAAAAAATCAAATTTAATTTCTCATAAGACCCCCCAAAATAGACACCCATCTTCATGGATTCACCCACATGTGAACAACTTGGTAAACCCCGATTGAATGAATCTGGAATATATTTAAAATTAGTAGAGTAAGGATTAATCGAACCCATTTGTGTTTGGAAAAATGACGACACGACTATTAAAGACATATCAACCAAAGTTGACTTCGAAATAATCAACACTAAGGAAGGATCTAGTTCCTTCCCAACTTTGGTAGGCCGAGCATGAGGACGAAAATGAAGGCATCTATTTCACTAGATAAAGAAAGAATCAAACTTAAAGGAAATGGGAAAAAAGTCATTGTACCAATTCATCCATCACAGGGAGAACCATGGAAAGAACCCATAGATGAATATCTCGATGTTCGATAGTTATAGCGAATGCATAACAATGAATATTACATTGAACCTAATGTATATGACGAAATTCACCTAAGAAATATTGAATCAATCAATTAACTCAGATGCATACTTGTATGATTGGGAAATAGAAAATTGTGAATTACAATTAAGGGGATGTTGGACTATCTAGGCCATTCCTAAAAACAAAACACAACATTGTTTTTCCGTCATTGCAATTCCTAAAATATTTGAACGAAAAAATTAGAGAATACCCATCTCTGACACCAGTAAATATTGAAGCATCAATCCGACCACTACTTAGATATAAAGAGGGTGAATCATCAACACTTCATGTAGAACAAGTTTCTAAAAATATAGGTGAATAAGCTCGACTCCAAAGTTTGGTTGATACATTTACATGGAAATCTTCTCGATGGTGGGATACTCACCAGTCGAGACTACAAACATGGATGCCAACTTCAACTTATTTTTATCGAAAGATTCGAAGGGAAGAAGCTAATAAAACAGTCAAATATACCAGTATTCACACAAGGGTAGGACCCTAAAAAACATATCACTTGTTAGAACAGTAATCCACCACTTAGTACCTTATTCTAAATCCTTAGTCATTTTTACTGTCATTTATGCAATGATATGCTATGGTTTGGACTTAGGAACTTAATTAGGCAAAATAACCAGTTAAATTGGAGCTTTCACACCTACAACAGTGCTCCAGCTCAGTCAAACTCCACATTTTCACCCTCATTTATTGTTGGTGCACTCCTATTCCTTGAATTGGGGAATTGTGGTTGACTAGGAAAGCTAGAGAGGATTTAGCAAAATTTTTGGACAATTGGAGCATTTAATGCCCACTTAGAGCCTCCCACTCACCTTATTTTGCACACCCATGCATTCCAAGGAGTCATGATTTCTCCAAAACACCTCATCCATGTCCAAACCTCCATTTGTGACCATTTGGGCTGAGTTGGAGCGAGTTTGGACCACCTAGGGGGGATTGAGGCCAATTAGGCCAATTTCACATGTACACTCATTTGGGATTCATAAGCCTCACAAACCAATTCAAATGTAATATAAACTAATTCTAAACATATTCATGTGTTATAAAATCAAATAATATCTAGTTTCTGTTCACACCGTGTATGCAAAATTGTTCCTGTTTCATGTTTTTTGTTGGTTTTGCAAGTAAATTCGATTTGTGAGATTCTCTAAGGCTCCTAGATCCCGTTGTAGATAAAAATTATCATATGGTATCAGATCCAAGGTTTAGTTTAGTGAGTTGCAGATTAATCTTAAGCGTTTGAGCTGCATTTTTGAGAGAATTTCTAGATAAAATTGAGTGTATTTTTCAGGACTTTCAACAATTTTCTCACCATTAGCGCAAGTAGAAATGGAATCAAACCAAATAATTCTTACCCCCTTCAATTTATTCGATTGGAAGTCATAAATGGTTATTCAATTGAGATCTAAGGGTCTCTACAGAGTTACCATGGGAATAGAAGTGGAGCCAAACTTTGCTGTACAGAAAGCTAAGTACTTTAATAGACTTGATGAAGCCTATGGATTGCTATTCATGAGTATTTCAAGAGAGCTTTGATTTCATATAGATAGTTTGACAACCCCAAATGAAGTATGGGTTAAACTAGAATCACTATTTGGGAAAAATGATGAATTGAGAGGACGTCAGCTTGGAAACAAGCTCATAAGATTGAGCCCAACACAATTTTGAAACTATCTAGGAGTTCTTCATGAAGTTCAAGTCTCTAGTGCTTCAACTAAAGCAATGTGGAATTGAGAAGAAAGAGGACTAGTTGATATTTTCCATCCTTTCAAATTTAGGCCCATAATTTTCAGTGTTTGTAAGTACCTTCCATTTTGGAAAATTGACACTTCGAAACTAGTAGATTCCAACACTAGATAGCTTCATGGAATCCCTCACCCAAGAGCATGATGAGCTAGTTTAAATGGGAAAAATAAAAGCTAAATATCAAGCTTTGGCCATGGGTGTTTTGAATGCCTCCAAGGGAAAGCAAAAGGCAAAGAATTTGAAGCAACCAGAGAAGAGGAAGTCTAATAAACCCAAATCTAGTGATGGGTGTTCAAATACTCCCAAGGAGAAGGACAAGAAAGGGAAAGAGAAAACCACATGCACATATTGACACAAGGGATGGAATATAGAGAACTCCTGCATGAAGAAAACCATTGATCAGATGGCGCAGCTGTTGAGAAAAACAACATCCCTGTCCTAGATGGCGGAAGGAAGAAATATGGAACTTCTAGTTCAGACAAGAAGGAGAAATTTCATGCCTTGGTAGAACGTACTTATAATTCCTCAACCTTCATTAGTGATTTAGGTGCATCTAGACATATGGTTTCCACCAGAGAGCTATTCTCCTCTATGCATTTGAATAGTGGCCCAACAATTCGAATGGGAGATGACCCTGAAATCCAGATGAAAGGAGTTGGTAGGATTCATTTGGAGCATGGTTATTTCAGTGATGTGATCTATGTACCAGATTTGGCAATGAATTTGTTGTCAACCTATCAAATGAATCATGTTGGATAATCCAAGAGAGTAAAATTTACTCCTGACTTGGTAGAGATAGAAGAAATTTCTTCAAACCAAGTTGTGGCAATTGGGTATTCAGACCACCAAGAGAGGATGCACAAGTTGTCGAATTTTCTCCCTAGTTCCAGTGACCAAGCACTTCTCTCTCATACCAATGAGGTCTCTAAGCTATGGAATGAAATATTTGGACACATAAACTACAAGTATCTCCAAGCACTACACAAAGATGAGATGGTGGAAGGGCTTCCTTCAATCAAATCTTCAAATGGAGCTTGCATTGGCTGTGTAGTTGGGAAGCATCCAGAGCGCAGCTATGAGAAGGGAAAGGAAAGGAGAGAATAACAACCTCCTGGATTGGTACATTCAGACCTGATTGGTACTCTACCCACTCCCTCCTCTGGCGGATTGAGGTATGTACTCACCTTCATTGATGATTACTTGAGATTCCGCTGGGTATACTTCCTAAAATTGAAATCTGAAGTATTTGAGCAATTGAAGATTTGGAAGACCTTAGTGGAAAATCAAAGTGGGAATAGGATAAATATACTTAGGACTAACAATGGGAAGGAGTATGTCAATAAAAATCTACAGCATATTTGTGAGAAATGTGGCATTCAACTCCCTACACACCACAACAAAATGGTGTGGCAGAGAGAAAAAATAGATCTCTCAAAGGTATGGCCACATGCATGATTGAGGCATGGGATATAAATCCCAAGATATGGAATAAGGCTATTAATTGTGATGCATATATATAGAATGGGGCATTCCACAAATCATTTAAAAGAAAAAACTCCCTACGAGGCATGGTTTGGACATAAACCAAATGTCCCAAATTTCATAATTTTTGGATCAAGAGCATGGGATTGAATTCCTTCAGAAAAGATGAAGGATTTGCATCCATAGAGTAAGGAATGCATCATGGTTGGTTATGGTGAGGAAAAAAAGGTTTATAAGCTCTTTTAATAACCACACTCAAGTCTTTCATTTAGAAGAGTGTGCAATTCGAAGAGGAACCAATACCAGATTTTGAGCTTGCACCGGGGGAATGCTCTTCTCCCCAACACCTTGATGAAGTAAGTGATGATTCAAGCTCTGTATTTTTTGATAATTATGATAATGATATGTCTGTAGATGAAATTTATCTATATGATTCACCATCAATTCCCAAATGGTCTGAAAAAATCATACAATATGCAAGGGAATTGGAAGGAAATCCCCAGAGGCTAGGAAGACTGAGATATCAATCTAACAATGCTGCCTATGCAAGTGAAAGTGCTCTTGATGAGAAATTTTCTATGATGATTGGATCTGATCCACATTCATATCAGGAGGACTGTCATGATCCAAGAGGGAAATCAGCAATGGAAGAAGAATTCCATTCTCTCCAAGAGAATGAAACATGGGAATTGGTTCCCCTTCCTCCCGAGAGGAAGCTTGTGCAATGCAAGTGGATATTTAAAACCAAAAATTATTCTGATGGTTCATATGTGAAGTACAAGGAAAGATTAGTTTCCAAGGGCTACTCTCAATTCCAAGGTGTGGACTACACCGAAACCTTTGCACCAGTTGCAAAGATGGATTCAATAAGACTAGTTCTAGCAATTGCAGCTAGTAAAGGTTGGAAAGTACACCATATGGATGTCAAGAGTGCATTATTACCTAGTGAAATACTGAAGGATATATACATGCATCAACCTGAAGGTTTCCAAGAGTATCCTTCACTTGTTTTCAGGTTGAAGAAATAACTATATGGACCTAGGCAAGCCCCTAGGGCTTGGTATGCAAAAATGGATGCTTTCTTGCTCTCAATTGGTTTGATTCGATGAAAATATGATCCAATTGTATATTTGCACAAATATTATGGTGTTTTTCAGGTTATTTTATTGTATGTATATGAAATCTTAATTACAGGGAGCTTCAACAATCAAATTGGATCAATCAAGGCATCCCTACACAGTGAATTTGCAATGACAAATCTTGGATTGCTAAGGCACTTTTTGGGATTGGAGATTGAGAAATATGAAAGAGGAATCATGTTGAGTCAACCTAAGTATGCTTAAGACCTAATAAATAATTTTAATATGGATGATTGTAAGGAATCCAAATTCCCTTTTCTTTCTGGCATTAAACTAGGTGAATTTGGTGATTCTCCTTTGGTGGATTGTACACTGTACATGAAGCTAGTTGGTAGTTTTTTGTCCCTTACACATAACAGACCTGATTTGTATTATGTTGTAAGTTCTATAGAAAGGTATATGCACCATACACCTGAGATCCATTGGAAGGAATCCAAAAATATCCTCCAATATGTCCAAGGAACCAAGAGTTTTGGGGTACACTATGTAGTTAGTTCTTCACTTCAACTAGATGGATTTTCTTATTCGGATTGGGCTGGAGATCCCACTAATAGAAAGTCAACTTCAATTTTTGTTTTCATGCTTTCTAAAGGTCCTATTTTATGGTATAGTAAGAAAGAACTTACAATTTCTCTTTCTTCAGCAGAGGCCAAGTACAGGGTAACAGTGAATGCAGCCACACAGTGTGTTTGGTTGGAAGGAATTATTCAGGAGTATGGTGTTGCAATTGATTCTTCTACGAAAATTTGGGTGGAAAATAAAAGTGCCATCAAGATATCTATTGATCGATTTCAGAGGCAGAGAAAAATGCATAAAGAGATCCATACACACTACATCCGGGGCTTAGTGCATGACACAGTGATTTCCTTGCAGTATTTCCCATCCACCAAGCAAACTACTAACATATTCACCAAGAGTTTTTATGAGAAGACCTTCACTCATTTGAGATAATTGCTTGGAGTGATGGATGGTGATTGCTTCTATTTTTTTTCAGGTTTCATTGCCATGTCCATTTTAGAGGGAAAGTTTTGTCCCATGAGGTTTTCCTCCTTTTCCTCAATTTGCATGGACAATTTCCTTCTTTTATGTTATGTATTCAGGTGACTCAAGCCTTTATTTCCAAGGCCTCCCACTTTATTTCACGAGATTTACTAAGGTTTGGTTAAGGGGGGGTGTTAAAACAATAATCCACCACTTAGTACCTTAGTATTATGCCTTAGTCATTTTTATTGTCATTTATGCAATGATAAGCTATGGTTTGGACTTAGGAACTTAATTGGGAAAAATAACGAGTTAAATTGGAGCTGTCACACCTGCAACAATGCTCCAGCTCAGTCAAAATACACATGTGTTCCATAACTTATTGCTGGTGCGCTCCCATTCCTTGAATTAGGGAATTGTGGTTGACTAGGAGCGCTAGGATGGATTTAGCCCAATTTTTGGACTGTTGGAGCATTTAATTCCCACCTAGAGCTTCCCACTCACCTTATTTTGCACACCCACACATGAAAAGGAGTCATGATTTCTCTAGCACACCTCATTCATGTCCAAACCTCCATTCGTGACCATTTGGGCTGAGTTGGATCGATTTTGGCCCACCTAGGGGGGATTGAGGCTAATTTGGCCAATTTCACATGTACACTCATTTTGGGCTTCCTAAGCCCCACGAAATACTTTAGATGTAATATAAACCTATTCTAAACATATTCAGAAGTTAGACAATAAAATAATATCCAGATTCTATTCACACTGTGTATGCAAAATTGTTCCTCTTCCATGTTTTTTGCTGGTTTTGCAAGTAAATTCGATTTGTGAGATTCTATAAGTTCCTATATATTGTTGTAGATAAAAATTCTCACATCACTACATGTGAAAAATATGAACGATTCTGGCCTCACTTGTTTCTGAACACATTAGATGAATTACCAAATAAGTGGTATAAAATGGAAGAAGCAAGAGGTAAAACGTTCACACAGAATGAACTAAAAGAAGATTTGCTCAAAGACTTCACATTATCACCTTAGGATTAACTATTGATTGAAGCATCTAAGAAAATAAAAACCTTCTTACAGCTTACCAAAAACACATAAAAAAAACTTGACATAACCAACATAATGCTACATGTCATAATATTCGATCGACTACAATACAACATTCGAAAAGACTTCGAATAGAAACATAAATCACAAGTGGGAAAAGTTTCTAATGGAAAATTGGCCACTCCGAAACTTCAAAACCAATTAAGCCAATATTAAAAATCGAAACAACGGAAAAAGATGATTCTGAACGAATGAGAACATAAGACTTCCCACTAGCATTTTCACAGTTTAAAGAAGGAAGTTTACAAATTAATGAAATTAAACCACTAGAATGGATGGATACAAAAGTTAAAACAAAATAAGTTGACATATCTAATGACGAGAGGCCTAAAATTGAAAATATTGGTGATTATTGAAATGAATAACAAACAACAGAAATCGTCAACTTATTAAAAGTATTTCAAGACTTTTTTGCTTGGGACTATAAGGATCTCAAAGAGTTAGTTCAAGAAATGGGTGAAATGAATATCGACATAAAACCCGAGGAAAAACGTTTAAAGAAAATACCATATAAAATTGCACATAAATATAAGGAAATAGTAAAGAAAGAAATGGATAGCATGTTCGCAGCCAGAATCATCTATCCTATCGATCAATCGGAATGGTAAAGACCAATGGTGGTTCAACCAAAGAAACACGACTCGACACGATTGAGAATTTGTGTCAACTTCCAAGAACTTAATAGCGTAACCCTCACAGACCCATTTTTGACTCCTTTCGCAGATGAAATTCTTAACGAAGTTCTAGGCCATGAGTGTTATTCATTCATAGATGTATTTTTAGGATAAAATCAAGTACCTATCGCTAAAGAAGACCAAAAGAAAACATCGTTTATATGCGAATTTGGATAATTCATCGACAAATTTATGTCATTTGGATTGGAAAATGCACCAGATGTGTTCTCAAGAATAGTCGTTAAAGCATTCCAGGAAGATATATATATACAATAATGGTTGTGTATTTCGATGATTGGACAATTTATTCTATGCTGAAAAATCATTGTAAATGGCTAAGATTTATGCTAGAAAGGTGTCGACAAATCCAATTATCCCTCAATATCAAAAAGTGTATCTTTGCAACTCCTATAGGAATTCTATTTGGACATGTGATATGTAAGGAAGGTATTAAAGTTGACTTCGCAAAAATTAAGATTATTCTTGACTTAAAACAACTAGTAAATCCTAAGCAAGTAAGAGAATTATTGGGACATATAGGGTATTACAGAAAGTTCATCGGATATTACTCCAACATGACATATCCACTAGAAGAACTACTAAAATAAAATCAAGAGTACGAATGGACTGACAAATGGCCCACATCATTCGACATATTAAAGAAAAAATTAGTCGAAGCACCCATATTAGGATTTCCAAAATGGTCGATCAAATTTCATGTACATATTGATGCATTCAACATAGCAATCAAAGAAAAATTAACACATCCTGGTGATGATGTAATTGACCATCCAAACGCATATAGTAGTAGAGAATTAAATAAAGTTGAATGAAATTATTTGACAACAAAAAGATAAGCACTTGGAATGGTATTTGCACTTCAACCATATTGATATTATTTACTCACCAATCCATTTGTGTTTTATACTGAACATCAAACACTAAAATATTTAGTTAATAAACCATTGCATCATGGAAGAATATGTTGATGGTTATTGTTATTTCAAGAATTCGAATTGGAAGTCATAGTTCGTCTGAGTAAAGAAAATATTGGACCTGACCACTTGTGAAAAATCGACATAGGGGAAGAACCGATTAGAATCGAAGACGATTTAACAGATGCACATATGTTTTGAGTTGAAGATGTATCTTCAAACTTATAAAAAATTGCTCAATTTCTAGAGGAAGGAAGAGCACCAAAAGGCATGCGTGATATAAAGAAAAATATCCTACCAATGAAAGCTACACCCTACATTATAATAAATGGATTCCTCTATAAACTAGGATTAGATGAGGTACTCCGTCGATGCATTGTTGACCATGAAAGAGAAAGTATAATGAACAAAGCACACTTTGGTCCTGCTGGAGGACATTTTTAGGTAGACACAATAGACAAAAAAATCCAACAATCACGATTGTGGTTGTCGACATTATACCGATATTGTCGAAGATTCGTAAGAAAATGTGACCGATGCCAACGACTAGGTTGAACTATACCAAGCATTGAAATGCCTTTAATATCGGTAAACCCAAGCTTAAGATTTGAAATATGGGTGATCGACTTTAAAGGACCATTTCCAACACTGGATAAATGAACATGAGCACAATATCACAGCAGCTGTGTATGTCACTAAGTGGGTAGAAGTAGAACAAGTCGAAATTTGCTCAAGTGAGATAGCCGCAAAATTCATATACACAAATATCGTCAATATATTTGGTTGGCCGTTGACCTTGACCAGTGATCAGGGGTCACACTTTGTAAAAAAAACAATCGCAACTTTGACAAAACAGTTTATGGTCGAACATTAGAAGACTACAACATATCATCCCCAATCTAATGGTGGAATTGAAGCTTTTAACAAAACATTGAACAGAGGTTTAACAAAAATATGCAACACTGACAAATACGATTGGAACGAAAAAATTATCGATGTCTTATGGGAATACATAATGCCCGACAGATCCGACACCATTCAGATTTGTTTGATGGACAGGAAGTAGTTGTTCCTTTACACTCTTGACATCAGGCTCCTATACTCACTGACATATTTTACATTGATATCGAGAATGCTAGAAAATAACGATTAACATAACTATCTAATTTGTAAGAACACTGACTAATTGCAATGAAAAACCAAGAAATACCAAAGCGAAAACAAAAATATTGGCATGATCAAAATATCAAAAGTAAAAACTTGTTGGTTGGATACCTTGCGTTATTATACAATAGTCGAGTAAAAGGAAATCCTAATAAATTATATACTGAATGGATGGGTCCATATATTGTCAAAGAAATCAACACTAATGGATCGGTTCGACTAAAAGCATTACAGGGAAACACATTTTGAAAATTGGTTAATGGTGCCTCACTAAAAAGATATAACACATAAAAAATGGTTATGTAACTATAAAGAGCTAAAAAACTATAAAAATTTTAAAACACAAGAAAACACTACAGAAAAGAAAATCAGTATGACAGGACCTTGGACCAACTCTTAGGAAGAAAGCAATAGATTACCATTTGGGAGATATAGTCATCGATATAAAACACATAAAGAATACCGACCACTTCACCGACACGGTCACGACCCTGACACCCACCGACATAAAGAAGGGCCAACGGTTTTGTCAAGTCATGATAAACATCGACACATGGTGCACAAAAGTCGACATATCTCGAAAGAAACACTGAAAAACCATCCTTCACAGTCAATTCCGCCATTAATGCCTCTGTTAATACCACCCTCCACTATGTTTCTGCCCTCTGCAAATATTTTTTCTATAAATACCACACTAGAATAAAAATTGGACCTCATTCTGTGAAGAACATGAACATAAGAGCAACCACACTCCATAGCCTATTCTACCTCATCGTGTACCAGAGCATCTATTCGACATAATGGCCCCAAAAAAATAGGGTACCACTACAAGGTCTGTGTCCATCAAGATTAAAGCAACTAGGAAAAGCTATCACATCGTTAGGGATTCGACTACATAATATTCAGAATGCTAAAGTAACCGAGACTTCATGGAAAAGTATTTTGAAAGAAATCAAATATTGGGGATGTGAAAAAGATGGTAAATGGATTGAGGAGGTCCAGAGACTTAAGTTCTAGTACCATACTCAATTACCTGAATACACCACTTATGGATAACTTTGCTAGCATGAAAGAACTAATTACCCAATTTATTATCAGCAGATACCACAACGAATTTTTTTATTTCAACAGGCCTGTGGAAATCATCGGCGATATAATTAATATATAGGATCACTGGATTATCAAACAAAGAAGATTCGGTGCCTGTTAGATTAAACTTGAGACTTTTGGAAGAACTAACAGGTACAACGACAGGGAAAAACTCAAGTGGGAATTAGTCAAATAATCTATGGCATGCCTAAAATAGCTGCAAAAATGATTTCTATGGCTTTAATAAGTACAAGAAGAGGCTCTGACTTGAAGCTCGACATGCTAGAAGCAGTTCAAGAAGTGGAGAACAAAGGGAAAATCTACTAATGGGATGAACATTTAGCCGAAGTATTCAAGCACACATGCGTAAAGCGCCAAGAGGAAGGCGCACAATTCTGGCACCCTTCGCTGATAATCTAAATTTCCATGTACCATCTTCGACCAGTCATAGATAAATAATTTAATGAGCCAAATGGAATTGCAATGTGGAACTTTAAAGTATTTTTCCTTGGGTGGTTGTTGACAAGGAGCAACAACAAAAAAAATTTGGTTGGATACATGGTTCTAAGCACTAAAAATCAAAACTGATCGATGGTGGGTTCCATAGAATGTTCATAGATGTATACCACCATCATCACACATTCAGCTTGAATTGGACCATACATCGGTCTCGTATCTGGAATGAGTTGAAGGAAATGCAAAAGCTCTCGACTTCTACCCCTCAGTTGAAGAAATCTTCATTGAAGTCAGTTGAGAGTCTAATACAAAATTGGGCATACCACCTATTAGGGTAACTTTTAGGGGAGAAATTTTGCCAATTGGCTATTTTTTGGGTTTTTTTCAAAAAATAAATTTGTTAGTTGGTCATTTTTAGTGTTTGATATTGCCTATACTTACATAAAATATGTTTTTTTATCATAATATTCACCAAAATTTACACGTTTTAGTGTTACTTTTATGTTTCATATTTAATATTCTCCTACATATCTATAAACATGTTTTTTTTCAATCCAAAACAATTGCCTAGAATACTATACTTGAGTATAATATTAGAATCCTTAAAAAATACCCTGCGGCACCTATAGCGAAGAAGATCGACCAACCAATAGTTGAGCCTTTAACTGATTCTAAGAAGGAAGAGGACTATGAAGTTCGACTGCACATAAGCATTTTCACTCTCTACCGCAACAATACAAGTGACATCAACCCATTGGGGGTTGCAATAACAACTGTACAAAATACAGAGGAGGAGGTCGACCTGACTAATGAGAGTACCCGATTTGATACTCCTCTTCTAGAGTATGCACTAACTAAATAAAATATCAATCGGGTAGCTGACGAGCTATTCAAAGCTAGACATAAAAGGAAGCGTGCCATAAAAGGAAAGGGGAAATGAAAAATCATACTCCAAGAGCCGACATAATATGATAATATACAGTTGTATGATAGTGCAACTCAGATCCTGCAAGATGCCGCCAGAAGCAAGATACTAGTTGATAAACAATTCCACAAGTTTATTACAGAGGAGGGGAAACGCCCACAATCCATCCAAAAGAAATAAAAAAAGCATTAAACCACCCGATGTTAATCTCACTCAAACCCCACCACCTAGTCCATCGCTAACCCAAATTATCGAAGAAGCTGCACCGACTTTGACAACCACTACATCACTTACCATCACACATCCATACCTATAGTCACTATCCGCATCACTCCGCGCTTCAATAAAAAAAGAACGAACTACAAGAATTCATAAATCAATTACCATCCATCATCCCTGACTTGAATAAAATGATGGTATAGAAAATAGTTCTAGCCATCAAAATCCCCACAAAACGCTATACTTGAGCTCCAAAATCTCTACCATCCACAAACCTCCATTGATGAAGCAGAAATCATTGGGTATACCAAATATGTTCTACAAAGAAATCCTAATGTAACCAACAATATTGTAGCATAACAGACTTCCCCATTCATACGTATTGAAAACCCACCTGCCCAACATATCAAACCCTTCATCCATAACCCCACCATTGAAACAAGTGATCCTACCGACTTGGTAGAACTTGTTGAAAATGCCAACCTCGATGAATCTATAGAAATCATTGAAGAATTTGCTGAAAATATCGACCCTGTCGAGTCTAAAGAACCAACCAAATTAGCTGAAACCGTCGATAACCTATTACCGACAAGTTCCATGCCGACCATATCACCCTCAACTTTTGATCAACCATTGCCACTTCCTTCACCTTCTCCACCCCATCAACAATCATCACATATCAATACTCCACTTGAAATTCTATAAAACCGTCAACCAAGCCTTATTCTTACTATCGAACTTACTGAACAAACCCATAATGCACCAAAACAAAGACAAGAAACTGACAGACAAGCCAGAGAGCAGGTGCAGAGGAGAAGAAAAGAAAGAAAAGAGAAAAATAAACAAGAAAAAGAACTTGAATAACAACTACAACAATCCCAACATCATATACCTCCACTAATTCATCTAGTTCAACTAGGTTCTACAATGGCAATCGATACACAGAATGCCAAAGAAGATAACTAGACTTGTTCGCAGATGCTATCAATAAATAGTGTAGAGTCGGAAGAGAAAAAATAAAGAGCAATTGAAGAAAATAAATACAGATCATACATAATTTCTGACCAAGTGTGAAAATTTAGCAAAACAATTTATTACAATTCCAGAAGGGGCCGACATTGACAAACCCCTTGACAGAGCATATCATCTTTTTGAAAGTGTTGTGTTGAATATTCAACATCAACTAAAGGGAATATGATAGGAGCATGTTGAGGAGACTACTGTTTTATTGAGAAATTAGCTTTCAATGTTCAACACTTCCTACAAACTATTGGATCAATATATTACATAATCCATTGTAATGATGAAGGTATTGCAAAACTGGTACACTTATTATGTCCAAGTGTTTGAACACATGCAGAAGACTCGTGAACTCATCAGTTCACTCAAGAACTGAATAGCAAGCATTGAAGCAATGGCACAAATGATTCATGATCAATTCGTGTTGGAAATTACTAAAGTAGAGAAATTAGAAAAACAAGAGCATCAATGGATCATCCAGGCCAGACCTAGTCTCATTAGTCTCGAAAAAATCCAACTGCAAATGTAACGACTAGATTTCGTTGCTAAAGAGAATACACAAATTTTGGAGACCGACATGATCAACATAGTCAACATATATATGCACCAAAAGATAGAGAACTTGTCCGGCCTCACCACCTTGACTATAAACATACATAAAGCACTTCACACTTGGGAAGAATTTCAGCATCAATTATCAATTACTGTAGAATCTATCGTAGAAGTATGCATTCAACATATCCCATAATGGAAGAACAATAGAGCAGCATGGCTACTCAATACAGACAAATGGCATCTCCTCATTTCTTCAAGATGAAGAAATTTTTTGTGTTGGGGGAGATGTTGGAGGATCCTAGTCGACCAAGCTGACTAGATCCTCTAGTCGACTAATTGTAGATTATGTTGACCTCATAGGTCATGTTGGTTGGTTGAACCGATAGGTAATTCTTGTAACTGTTTTGTAAATCATAAATATAGGCTATAGATCTAGATAGATACCTGGTTCAGTTTCATGTATGAACCCTCATGTGTACTTGATTAATATAAATGGTTATTTTGTCTACCGTTCCTTATCTCTTATCTGTATAGATGTTATATGAATCTATATGTGTATCATTGGTAACCTTGCAATTTGAGTGATTACAAAAATATCCTTGCCTTTTGATTTAGTTCATTTATAACCATAGGGAATAAGAATTGGCTAAGAGGATTTGGGAACCTTATTTTGTTGATTATTTTGAGAATGTTTCATCTTCGAATGCTTGTATTAATCCTTCTATTGTTCCACTAAGTCTTTGTTAGTTGTATCTAGAATCTATCACTGCAACCTGCATATTTTATCTTTCTCACAAATCAAAGCATCACAAAACATCTCAAAAGTATTGGGCATTTGTAAACATCCCCTAGTGCTTCTCGGTGGAATGAAAAATAGATACAATAATAACATAGGCATTATCACAAGTTAGTAAGAATATATATATATATATATATATATATATATATANTAATCCTTCTTATCTATCTTACATTATTCAAGTAAAATAATATTTTAAACTTAGAGATATAGTTTTCAATGCAAGAGAAATCACTAGGATATAAAATAATCAATTGGTTTTCACATTGGTGGGATTGAATCTCATTGTGTTAACCACTCATTATTTCCATATTTTACAAATCTACATCTACTTTCTCAACTCGTTAAAGGTGAAACCAAATATCACTAGATATGGACATTCTAAATAAGACATTATAATTTAAATATAAGTGTTTCATCACTATTATTATCCCATTTGTTTTTCTTTGATGCATCAGTAGGAGCAGTTTTTGTTCCCAAGGTAGTTTGGTAAATGATTTTATTTCAAATTATTAAGAACTACAAGAACAATTTTATACAATGAATAGGAAGAGATACATAAAAAACCCTAATGCATCCATTCATGGAATGGTGGAAAAAAATAACACAATTAACATACCATGATAACATATGAATTGAAAGGGGAAATTAAAACAATATTCAATTCCATTATTGACATATAAGGATTTGTATTATACAATATCATAAAAAAACTCTCTAAACATCTCTATCAACTATCTCACAACAAACCCTAAAAGTTCCTTCAACTAACTCATATTAAACATTATCTCATATGTTGAACCCTAGTTCTTTTACTTTGGTCCTAATACCTATAATAATGAAGTGGTTTTTCAAATTGTAGCGCCAACAGAAGTAGATGCAAATGGTCAATATGAATATGTTGTTGGAGATATGTTTTCAACAAATAAAGGTAAGTCCATGAAGGAATTGGCCCCTCTAAACCTTCAATATTATCTTGAAAAGGGCTTATATTTTGGGTCTTGGTTTAATGTGGACGTTGGGATTTTTGATGAACTAGATAGGGGAATGTCCTTAATGATTTATCAAGGGTAAAATAACCCAATGGGTATTATACAAGGAATTAGGAGAGGTTTTGGTGGTGGTTTATCTATATATGGATGTGGGGAAAATATTTATTTAGAGATTAATGATTATCTAAGACTCATGATTGTAATCCAATGGGATATTTTTGATATAATTTGATATCTAGAAAGGAGAATTTGATATTTATATGGGGGGTATGAAGTGGATCTGAGTCTGAATGTTGATAAAGGTCAAAAAGGTTTAGAAGGGGAAACTATTCTACCTATATTAGGCTCAAGAAAAGGGATTTTTTGAAATATTGACAGGGAAACGACTTTCTTTGGGTGGGGTTCTTAGGGAACATATAACCCTAGAGGAAAGTGTCTAATTATTCATTAATCCATGAACTATAGAGGGTTTGGTATCACCTCTAAAATATAGGGATTTAAGAGGGTTGTGTATGTTCATAGAATCGATATTCTACTTTTACAAGAGACTATTAGTGAGTGGGAGAATTGTCAATGAATTATAAAATTTTATTAGAGGTTGGGAATTATCTTTCTTAGATTCAAGGGGTAGACATGGGGATTTAATTTATGGGTAGATAAGGAGTTTGTTATCCTATAATAACAATTGTCCTTTTGATTCAATTTTTGTAATGTTCATTTTCTCCCAAGTGTTGAGAAGGGAGATAATTGTATTAAAATTCTATTGTCCGTATGCATAAATGATAATTTACTCGGAGATTATTTTTAGTATGGATTAGCTATTTTGGGGGAATCTTCTCCTTGGTGGGGACCTTTACTTTGGGTAGAGATAAGACATGGGAAACTATTTATTAGGTTTATCCTCTCTCATAATTTACCTTGCGAAACTAGAAGATTGGGGTCTTTTCAACATAGTACCATTTAAGTTAAGGCCTTCCTTAAGGAACAAAAGGATTGATAATGAGAGAATAGAAGAAAAGGCTGGAAATTTTTTTGTTTCCAAACCTTTACTAGATGACTCCTTGAGGTTTAGACAATCACTACTACATTTGGGGCCAATTTTAAACACAATATTTTGACAATATAGATAAAATTGATCATACTACTAAGAGCTTAGTAATTAAATTATTAAAACTAAGATAAATTGTTTTGGGTACCCTCGCATTTATTGCACTTTTGACAAAGGTTCACTAAGAATTGTCTCACTTCTGATTATGTTTCATTATCATCAGTATTTCAAAAAACCTTGGTCGTAGGTTTGGCAACATTAATATATACAATTACGTTGTTTGGTATGGCTTAAAAAATGTTGACTTATGAGCTAATCAAATTTGACATGGTCAACTTCATAATAACTCTAACGACGGTGAAATATTGTATAAATATTTATACCTGGCAGACATTTCAAAATTTTGTTGTAATTGTGACATTTGTAAAAAAAAAATTGGTCATTTTTTGACACATGAAATTGTTTTTTTTTCTCTAATATCTACTAGTTTCACATCTAAATCTTGACCTACATAGCTTGAGATTTTTTACATAATGGCCACAGGCTACCCTCAATGTATTGTAGAGGGAATGATTTCCCTGTAATTAGTATACACATAAATTTTGATATTGAGTGTATAGAATGATGAGTCTCATGGCTTAATAATATTTTTCAATATATAAAACCATGGACATGAGCCCCAACTATTTTTTTTTATATCTCATTGGCATGCAAAAGGTTCGAAACCACCATTGAGGCCTTATAGAAGGAAATGATTTTCCATTCCAATATTTTTAATTGTAATTATTTATTAGAACAAAATACACTAAAGCATTAATATAGGTAGAAAATAAGAATATATCCAACCAATTACACATATGTAAAATTCAAAAGTGGTTTACAATTTGTGTGTGAGACATGCTCCCTAGAAGAAACGTTTAGGCCTTTTGTCTCTATCTTTTATTCCTAGCCTTTTGTCTCTATCTTTTATTCCTAACTATATTCTAATTGTAGGTGAAAATTTACATCTTCACATGAACCCTATGGAGGTTTGTGGCCATGTATATTTCTTGTGAGTCATATAAGAATATATTAGGGAAAATACCCCTAAATTATTTATATAAGTGGTGTTTTAAGACATAATTCATAATATTTCATATGATATAAGTCTCTAATTTACATACTTAGAGCATGATCTAACTTATGTGTCCCTTTTAATGTTATTCCAAATATCAAAATTGTTCTCAACTTGAATGTGTAGGCCACCAATTCCCTTATGAAGGATTTTTGTTAGTTCTAAACGATATGCATGTCATGTGAACCTTAAAAGCAATTATGAGCTTCTTAAGTTCTTAGGATTCCAGCACCAAACCAAACATTTAGAGCCAAGGAAGCATACATGGTCCACCAATCACCAAAATAATTCCCACATCTCAGTGCCAAACGAAATATCCCATGTCTCACTCATGGCATATGAAGTGCAAGGGAATGAAGAAATTGTTTGAACACTACATTGTGTATATAGTAATTGTTCAAGGGTAAATAAATAGTAGGTTTTTATCTAAGTGAGGCATTCCTACAATGTTATCACCACCATTAGGACTATTCTAATTGTAATATTTGGTTTTGTACATATTATAAATAGCAGTCATTGTAACTGTCATGATTATAATGTACTCATGTTGCTTCAGTGGATTTTCTTGTAATGGGTAATTACAATTCCATTTAACATTACTCCAAAAGAAAATGATAGTAACATTACTAGGTTAAGGGTGTGATTATAGGAAAAGGGTCATGGTAAATGTTATTTCCATTGCTCTTAATGCAAGGGAGAGTATATGAGAATACTTTTAATAAAAAAAACTAAAAAACATTATGGACAATATGCTGAAAAGGCGTATGGATATTGCCCATTTGTAAGTTATTCATTATATATTTTTATATTTATATTATTGGAAATTGCTTTCATCATTTTAATATTTGTTAAATACATAATTCTATATGAGTGTTTGTATTTATAAAGACAAAGTGTCCTAAGTGTGTGCCTAAGAATGTTCCAAGTAGTAGTAGAAATATTGTTGTACAATATGATGAAGATGAGGTGAATACTGGAGATCAAGTTAATCCTATGGAAGGAAATGACATTGATAATACAGTTGAGAAGGATGGGATAAATATATTGATTTGGGACATCTTAGCTCCAATGGATGACAACTTTTATGATATTCATGATGTACCTCTACTTGATAGGGAACAAATACCCCTTTATGAAGGCTCAAGGAATAATATTCTCTATGCTATATTTTTGTTGGTGAACTTGAAGGTATTGAATGGTTTGCCAAAAACTTGTCTCACACAGATCTTAAGGTATGTAATATAATTATTTTCATATATACATAAACATTCTTTTCTCTTTTTGTTGTTGTTAATTGATCTATAAATTAAGGATGCTATATTGACGATTAATAGTCTTTACATTAACTAGTTATTTTTTACGTTGTCAATTGTCAGGTGAATTTCTCTTACCACCATCAAATAATATACCTTGCACTTGATAATTATCTGCCATTCTGAAAGATATAGGAATGTAGTATAAAGTTATTGATGCATGCCCTAATGATCATTTTAGATATATGGAAAATATTCATTAGAAATCAAATCCCCTCAATGTCAAACTAGTAGATATCAAATCAATTAAGTAACAAATAAGGTGCCTCACAAGATTCTTCATCACATTCCCATAATTCCATGTTTGCAATGACTGCTCAAGTACCAAAACATAACACAATTTATGGATTGTCATGCATGTAACATAAGTGAATATGGTGTCTTTGAATATGTGCAGATGGGTATGCATTTAGAAACATTAAAGAAAGATGGACAATTTTTAAAGAACCTCATAATGTTAAGATTTTATTCGCAACTGATGGTGTTAATCCAATTGGAGAGCTGAAGTCTATTTACTTAGTGTGGCCTATTTTTGTTATAAACAATAACTTTCCTCTTTGGATTTCAATACAGAGGGGGGCCATAATGTTAGAAATGATTGTTCTAGGTATTATTTGTCTAGAATAATGTTTTGAACAAAACATTTAATTTTTCTTGTTCATTGCTAAATTTATTTTCTACGTGTGTGTGTGTAAAAGGTAGTAATTATGTGTATTTTCAAACAATTAAGGAAGTACCAACTTAAATATATGAATGTATATTGTGCCTTTTATTAATGAACTCATTAAGTTATGGGAGGGACTCACTATGTATGACATATCCAAACCAATAGAGCAAAAACAATTGAAATTCCATAAGAGTATATCAAGGATCATGAGAGGATTTACATACTCAATATGGTATGGAGGAGAGGATTCGAAGGATAGGCTCATCCCACAAAAATATCACTCGAATCTAGATCCAAAAATCAAGGTGAACCATCCAAAAAAGGATTTTTTCTCCCCTAAGACACAACAAAGAGTGAAAAAGTTGAAGTTTTCACTCCCCTAGAGGCATGCAAGGAGTGACAATGCTAAATTTTTCAGTCCTTGCTCATTTGTGAGGGGGAGGAAATCTCAATACATGTGTTAAATGGGGTTGGCTAAGTGGATCCTTTGACTTCCAAACAAAATAAGACCTTCCCAAATGAGTATAGGGAATAATCCAACCATAAGATCATGGGCATGAACACACCTAGGGAACACTCAACTTGTGTTCACATGGTGATGAGGAATGTAAAATCACAAGTGATAATTTGGAGAGGTAGATTTAGGATAACTTCCCTTAAACATTGGAAGACATGAAAAATTGCTTGGAAGCATTGACTTAATGAGATGTGAGACCAAAACATAGTGCAACAATGATCGAGGCATACTTTAGACGGACTAAAGGAGTGAGACGAATCATGGATTTTGGTATGACCCAGAGACAAGCAAATTATCCAACTGTAATATGAGACTCAAACAAGTTCCATGTTCAAGGGTGGCCACAAGCTACCATAAATGTTTCAAACAAGAACCGACCCATTTTCCCTATCCCCCCCCATTGTGATGGATGTGTACCTCTTTGTTTTTTAATGATCTTGAGGAGGATAGTAGATGCTTGGTATAGCTCATCTTAGATAATTCCCTCAATTGTTTTTAACAAAATTGAAGGAGGGGTCTTGGGCCTCGAAATTGTCTTTTATAATGGTTTTATTTACATTAATTTCTGACCTATTTACTGTAATTTAATACATCTATGTTCAATAAGGTTGTCTTTTACTCTGTTTTATTAATTAAAATCTCGTAAATATAAAATAAGACAAATATGTTATTTTTATGTATTAAATGTAGTATTTTGCAAATAATAGATGTTCTGCACTCCATCCAGCCCCTTCTTCTAGTCCTAAGTTTTGCACTAAGTTTAATAACATGTTTCTTATTGGTTTACTGCTTGGATTTAACTTTGTTCTCTTATTCTTGTTGGTTCCATGATATTTGCATATACAAATTAAAAATTAATAATACGTCTTTAACATTGTTTCAAATTTAACAAATAAACCATTAAGTAATAAAAATGTTATTGAACTATTATTTAAATATATACTAATCCCTTTTTAATATAAACATAACATAAAACAAATAAATAAATAAAACAAATAGTCATTACATAAAACAAATAAACATAAAAGAAAGTCAAACCACATTTTAATAATTTTTGTTTTGATTCTTGAAACAATTTGTTAGTTTGTAGCAATGTTTTAAATTAACAAAATGTATTTACTTATGCCTTTTTTTTGTATGCAGGTTCATGAATCTGCACATCCTGGATCGACATATACACAATTGATATATCATTTAAACACATGCAGTCTATTCAATAAAATGGTTCACGTGGGGGAGGCCAACTCTAGGAATTCAACATTCAGTTCAACAACCCAACACTCAGCCTTCCATGTGGCCAACAAACTAGCTGAAAATCAGCTGAGAATCTGGATTTATGAACAAATCTTAGTTACAGGTCATCCAGACGCCCATGCAGACAACGTGTTTTTAATAGATAGTTGATTTTCAGGCTCTATTTGCGTGAAAAAAGAAGTGAAATTGAAAATTCTGGCACATGGGTTTTGTGCATATTAGGCCCATTTCAGTCACAAGGAGGAATTTTCGCCAAATTCATAGCCATTTGGGAAAAAAATGTGGTTCTATGAAACTGACTTTTCCAAAAATTGTGGTTAGTCATTTTCTAAATTCGTGGGTAGTTGTTACAGCAGTAATGAATCTATATTTTTAACAAGAGGTGGTCAATTTGATCTCCATTGTATCATCTTATAAATACCTCTTTGGTTTTGAAGAGGAGGAGGAGAAAACTATTTGTAAAGCTTTGCTTCAGTTTAATAAAAAATCTCTTTTTCAGCTGTTGGTGATCATTCTCATTTCTCTGTTAATGATCGGTGACTGAGTAGTGTAGGAACGCAACCCCTGATTACTGAGAAGGGCCCCTCAACAACCAGAGGTTCTATTTGTTTATATTCATTAGTTTCTTTTTATGTTTGTAGCTAAGTCATTTTGTTTTTATATATATATCTATTACGTTTTCATGTAATTTATTTCATTTCTACAAGCAAGAAATTTGTTTTCCTATAGGTGACACTTTGTTGTTTATTTCCTGCATTTTGATGCAATTTTCCACACGGTCAACCATTTGTTCCTCTGTGCAGACTATTTTTCAGCTTCTGTTCCTCCCTCTGTGCAGACTATTTTTCTGCCTTCTGTTCATCCCTCTATGCAGACTGTTTTTCATCCTTCTATTCGTCCCTCTGTGCAGACTATTTTTCAACCTTTTGTTCGCACCTTAATACAAACTGTCGTTCAACACTTTATTCGCACTTAGACAAAATTTTAATTCATTTTTAGAATTTTTAGTATTTTGTTTTTGTAGAAATAGTTAGTTAAGGTAGAGGTTAATTTTCCAGCATTCCACCGTGTTATGTAGCTAGGTGGGATTCAAATCCACCTCTAACAATTCATATTTAGTTCTATATTAACACATAGATTAATTATTTCAGTTTTAATAATGATAAAATCCATTTATAGTCAACATATATTTTACTGATTCAAATGATAAATAGTTTTAGTTTTATTTTTGATCATGACTTAGATAGTTTATGAGTTACTTTCATTTGTTTTCATGCCTAAAACCTAGATTAGCTTAAGTTTGTTTAAAATATTATCATATAATTTGTTGAATATTAGTTTGTCTCATTTCTGAAATAGGTTCAGCATTCCATTTTCAGTTTTCATTTGAGTCCATAATCATCCTTTCATTTCCAATTACACAGCATTTCATTGTCTTAGGCTTTGTTAGTTTTATTTCTTCAAGTTATTTCATTCAAGTAGATGTAAAAGATTAATACTTAGTTTCAAATTCAACCTTAATAGGTTCATTTAGATTTCAAAGATGCATTGGTTTTCAGTATTTTAAATTTTGATGATAAAAGTTCACATAATTTAGTTTAGTGTAAGTTTACTTTTCAAGTTGTAAATTAGTTGCATGATCTTTTTATGATTGGTTAGCATTCTTTATTTTATGGTATAGTTTGATGAAGAGGTAGAGTAGAAGTATTTTCTGTTTCTATTATAGGTTTGCTTACAGATTGAATATATTTTCAGTTATTGTTTTGTACTGAGTTTTTGTTTTGATTATAAAGCTCCAAGTTTAGTTTTCTTTGATTAGTTTACTGTTTTGCAACGCATTTATTTATGCTTGGTCTTTAGAATAATATTTTCTTTGCTTTCTACGAATCCACAATTACTTGTTTTTCTTTCTATGAATTTGCAATTAAATAATTCATTTCTTTCCAGAACTCAGTTGCACTTGCATTTTTAGATAAACATTTACTTACGCATACATGGAATAGTCTCCAATTCATAACATAGATGAGGTAATTTGCTGCAAGTAGTTAGTTTTGCTTTCATTGGTTAAAATTGCTTTCGCACCAAGCGACTACTTTCTAGAATAGATTAGCATAGCGTTAGACTAGTTTGAATCTCAGTTATTAATCAGTTTCCTACCTTTATAGAATACATTAGATTAGATTTGAAATTATAGTCACTTTTCAAGTTCTTAGTTAATTTCCTGTTTTCATAGATAGATTAAAATTATTGCATTTGAATTATGAAAGCCATGCATGTAGATTAAAATCATATAGTTGCATGTTAGTGCATTTGCATCTTTAGTTAGGTCAGGTTAATTCAAGACTTCAATCCTGCACATATAGTGTTTGCATCTCACCAGCTCCATTCCCAGGTTGACAATTAAATGTTTAATTAGATAGTGCATATTTAACCCAACATTTTGGCGCCGTTGTTGGGGAGGTTCTAAAGGGATTGGAGTCCAGGTAGATAAGGGTAGATAGGTTTCCTTTACATTACACCTAAAGGGAGAGGGGAAACGATAAGATGCAAATACAACTTCACTACGGAGTTTCCATAGTGTGACAGCCTACCGCATCCACTTTAGTGGGTCGCCCCAAAGCCTTGTTGTTCCTTTTTCACACAAGTGTGTTTACTTCATGGAAAGTTTGATTTAACTTTCTTAACTGTACTTTTTTCAAACTTATATAATTTACTTTCCCATAGTTTAATTTCATGTACGTGTGTCTTACAAATTTAGGTAGTTTACTTTCCTTCCATTTACTCTTATGCAAGCATGTTATCTCTTCAGCAAGCTTAGGTGTTGCATTCAGATATGTTACGTTCGGTTCATTTTTTTAGGTGTGTTTATATTTGTCATAAGGTATTTGGGTGCAGTAAGATCCCCAACCACTAATCCTTTTGTGAAGCAGGACCTATCAACCAACCAAATGGATTCAAAGGTGCTCATTAGCATGAGAGGACTTTCTCAAATCCTAGCAACAGCTGGGATCTCGATCTCGCAAGAAGAAAATATATTGATAGTAGTTTCAGAGAGCTTATCAACCTCTTCCGAAATAATAGATGAACTAAAATCCCAAGAAATACAAAAATATGTTCTTTGCGAGACTGCAAAAGAAGATGATACATTGAGGATTGCATCCGAAGGAGAGCAACCAAAAATTAAAGAGTTCTCGATATACATGACAACATATCGATCATGTGCTCAAACAATTGCTCAACTAGAAGAAGAGGATATGTATGACATAGAAAAGGAAGGTGAGTACCAACACTACATCAAAAGATGGTTTCAGGAGGTAACTCAACCACAAAATCATTCCTTCATTCGACACCTATTGATGCAAATAAAAGTAAGTTGGTTGAACTTCCACATTCAGGTAATCGCTGCAACAATATTTTCATATGTGGATAAATGTACAATTCTCATTTTGCTTTGCACTTGGTTTCATTTAAAAAACTCATATACTTGAATAAAAACGTTTTCTTTCTTCTTAGGGTAGGGAATTATGTATATAAATAAAATGTTGCAATCTTAGTTTAGGGAATAATCATCTTTTTTTTTTTTCTTGTTTTCTTTTCAAATAAAAGAACTAAGAATACGATCATGTTAATGACTAAACCAAAACAATCTTACATCATTATTCATTTTCATGCATGTATATTTCTTATTATACTAGTTACTTAAGACCAACTTTAAATATCATGGGGACTTATCATAAATTAAGGTCTTTCTAAAACCTAGAGGTCACTCGTAGATCCTAGCTTCATTATCTGGGCATAGTATTTAAACCTATTTTCTACAGGGTACCATAAGGGTGAATGAAATTCCTAGTTTGTGGGGAACACTACTATAACTCTATATGAAAGAGGCGATATTTGGGACTAGAGACACCTTTCATTCATTATCTTATGGATTCATCCACTTTACTCTAAATCCATCAATCATGTGTATCTTTGATTTAGTAGATTCCTCTTGCAGCGTTTATTTTGGTTCCATGATAATAAAAAAGAGAAGACTAGCTGTCCTCCAATCCATATACCATCCCACCCTATAGCATGGTTTTCAGAGCTACTCCCCCACCACTTCTTCATAGGAAAAATCATTTGTCGAATATCGATAGGGACTGGAAACTTTGGGACAAGATCCTTTGATAGAAAATGGGTTTAAGAGGTTAACCTATCGGGGTACCGAGCAGGCTTGTTGACAGCGGGTACTAGCCCGTGGTATGACTAGGTAAACCCGACGGGGTATTGAACATGCCCGACTGAAAGAGGGGAATCTTCCTGGGAAGGACAACTTGTTAAAAAGAGAGAGAAAAAGTCTAAAAAATATATATATGAAAATGACTCTGTGAAAATAAAGGTTGTTGTGGGTCTACTGGAGCAAGGTATGCATGGTTGATATAAAGAAAATGAACTCCATCAATATGCCATTTGAGAGTGTTTGTAAGTTGCACTTAAGATCCTGTTGTTTAAATTCATACCATACCTAACATATTACTATCCTAGGAGTGGGACCCATAAACTTAGGAGTCTAATGAACTTGAAATGCAAACTCTGTCCATAATTACTTGAATAAACCTTTGAGAAGTAGTAGGGATGACTGGTTTTCTATAGGATTTACTAACTATCTATATCCTCATGTTTTCCATTTTAACCCAGTATTAATTCATTCATGGCATGAGGATGTGCCATACCTTTGGTCTAGGGGAGGGAGTGTCAATTTATATGGTCTTCATAAGCATGAATTATTACTAGTGGCAAAATTGTATGTCTTAAGAAATCCGAAATAAAATGAAGTTGTTTTGGTCATCTCATAACCTAACTTTTTTTTTCTAAGTTCTATTTTTTTGTCGTAATAAATTTGGCTTAGTTTTGCTGAATGATTTTTTATAAACTATTTATGATCAAGCAGAGTTTTTGATTAAATGAAATACCACTTATGATTCATTCATGGCACAAGGACGTGCCATACCTTTGGTCTGGGGTATGTTGGGCCTCGAAACTGTCTTTTATAATGATTTTATTTACATTAATTTTCAAACTTTTTACCGTAATTTAATACATCTATGTTCAATAAGGTTGTCTTTTACTTTGTTTTATTAATTAAAATCTCATATATATAGTTACAAATCTTAGTTACAGGTCATCCACACGCCCATGCAGACCACATGTTTTTAACTGACAGTTGATTTTCGGGCAAACAGAAGCGAAATTGAAAATTATGGCACATGGGTTTTGTGCAGAATAGGCCCATTTCGATCAAGGTGAGGAATTTTTGCCAAATTCATAGCCATTTGGGAGGAAATCGTGGTTCTCTGAAACCAACTTTTCTAGAAATTGTGGTTGGCTGTTTTTTGAATTTGTGGGTAGTTATTATAGAAGTAATGAACCTCTATTTTTAGCAAGAGTTGGTCAATATGATCTTCATTGTAATCATCTTATAAATACCTCTTTGGTTTTGAAGAGGAAGAGGAGAAAACTCTTTGTAAAACTTTTCTTCAGATTAATAAAAAGTCTCTATTTCAGTTGTTGGTGATCATTCTCATTTCTTTGTTAATGATCGGTGACTGAGTAACGTGGGAACGTAGCCCTTGATTGTTAAGAAGGGTCCCTCAATAGCCAGAGGTTATATTTGTGTATATTCATCAGTTTCTTCTTATGTTTGTAGCTAAGTCATTTTGTTTTTATCTATATATATATGTATTATGTTTTCCGGTAAGTTATTTCATTTCTGCAAGCAAGAAGTTTGTTTTCCTATAGGTGACACTTTGTTGTTTATTTCCTGCGTTTTGATGCAATTTTCCACACGGCTGACCATTTGTTCCTCTGTGCAGACTGTTTTTCAGCCTTCTGTTCATCCCTCTGTATAGATTGTTTTTCAGTCTTCTGTTCGCACCTTAATGCAAACTGTCCTTCAGCGCTTTATTCACACTTAGAACAAATTTTAATTCATTTTCATAATTTTTAGTATTTTTTTTTTTTGCAGAAATAGTTAGTTAAAGTAGAGGTTAATTTTCCAGAATTCCACCGTGTTATGTAGCTAGTTGGGATTCGAATCCACCTCTAACAATTCATATTTAGTTCTATATTAACACATAGATTAATTATTTCAGTTTTAATAATGATAAAATCCATTTATATTCAACATATATTTCATTGATTCAAATGAGAAATAGTTTTAGTTTTATTTTTTATCATGACTTAGATAGTTTATGAGTTACTTTCATTTGTTTTCATGCCTAAAACCTAGATTAGCTTAAGCTTGTTTAAAATATTGTCATATAATTTGTTGAATATTAGTTTGTCTCATTTCTGAAATAGGTTCAACATTCCATTTTCAGTTTTCATTTGAGTCTATAATCAGCCTTTCATTTCCAATTACACAACATTTCATTGTCTTAGGCTTTGTTAGTTTTATTTCTTCAAGTTATTTCATTCAAGTAGATGTAAAAGATTAGTACTTAGTTTCAAATTCAACCTTAACAAGTTCATTTAAATTTTAAAGATGCATTGGTTTTCAGTATTTTAAAGTTTGATGATAAAAGTTCACATAACTTAGTTTAGCATAATTTTACTTTTCAAGTTGTAAATTAGTTGCATGATCCTTTTATGATTGGTTAACATTCTTTAGTTTATGGTATAGTTTGCTGAAGAGGTAGAGTAGAAGTATTTTGTGTTTATGTTGTAGGTTTGCTTACAGATTGAATATATTTTCAGTTATTGTTTTGTACTTAGTTTTATGTTTGATTATAAAGCTCCAAGTTTAGTTTGCTTTGATTAGTTTATTGTTTTGCAACGCATTTATTTACTCTTGGTCTTTAGAATAATATTTGCTTTGCTTTCTATGAATCCATAGTTACTTGTTTTGCTTTTTACGAATTTGCAATTAAATAATTCATTGCTTTCCATAACTCAGTTGCACTTGCATTCTTAGATAACATTTACTTATGCATACATGGAATAGTCTCCAATTCATAACATAAATCAGGATATTTGCTGCAAGTAGTTAGTTTTGCTTTCATTGGTTAAAATCACTTTTGGACCAAGCGACTGATTTCTAGAATAGATTAGCATAGCGTTAGACTATTTTGAATCTCAGTTATTAATCAGTTTCCTGCCTTTATATAATACATTAGATTAGATTTGAAATTATAGTCACTTTTCAAGTTCTTAGTTAATTTCTTGTTTTCATAGATAGATTAAAATTACTGCATTTAAATTATGGAAGTCATGCATGTAGATTAAAATCATATAGTTGCATGTTAGTGCATTTGCATCTTTAGTTAGTTCAGGTTAGTTCAAGCCTTCAATCCTGCGCGTATAGTGTTTGCATCTCACAAGCTCCCTTCCCGAGTTGAAAATTAAGTGTTGAATTAGATAGTGCATATTTAACCCAACAAGGGGTTCAAACCTGTATGGGTTCGTTGATGCATCGTTTTATGAGTCTAAAGAAGGTAAACTTGACAATCTTTTCAATTTTAGAGAGTTTGAAAAAATCAAAAGAAGACTACAATAGGGTATTTTTCGTAAATTTAGTCCCCTTCACTAGAAAAATAATAAAAGTGTACGAGGGAGAACTCTTCTAGTCAATAATTGACTAGAGTATACATTTTTCATAGTTAGTATAAATGGTTTGGAAAAGGGATAAACTATCACTGGATATATGTCACTTTCAAGCCATTTTAGTGAGAAGAAAATGGAGAAAGACCTCTCAACAATATTTTCATGTTTTGGGAGTTTGAAAAGAGATTAAAAGAGACTCCAAAGAGTTCCTTTTCTGTAAAATGGTCGATTAAGGCTAGATAAAGGGACAAACTATCACTTGAAAGACGACTATTTCATTATTTTTAAGTGCTTCAAAAAGTCAAAGTATGCATGCATGTGATAGGTCATCGAAACTTGGAAAGGGTTTCCTCCCGTGATCATATAAAAAACTAATCATTTCTAGACACAATTTGTGTTAGAATCTCATATAAATGGTCAAAAACAGCTTAAAAGAAAATGGTCAATGTGAACATAGGAAAAATAACTAGTTAAATTGGAGTAAAAAGGAAGCAAATGGTAAAAAAAATCATTTTTACCTTTTCATTTACCACAAAGGATAGTTTTCCCTTCTTGGAAGCCAAAATTCAACTGCTGGTGCGGGAGATCCGAGACATCGTTTGACTTGTAGTTTGAACCACATGAGTCCTCTCAACAATCTATTTAATTTTACGGTCAAATTTTTCATTTTCATGCAAGTTTGAGTGATATTGAAAATCATCTATGGATTTCCATGCATCCCTTGATATTGTCGCTACTCTTAAGGGTCGTAAGTTGCGAAAATTTGGATATTTTTCCCTTTATACGACTTGAAGAAACATGTATGGGAAAAATATGATGGAAAAGGCAAAAACCTCAATCAATTATATTCACTTAAATAGTACCATTATATAGTAGAGAGAAGAATCCCACCTCATGGAGAGATTTTATTTAGATTCTAACACCTTTGCATGGTGACTAGGCTAGTCAATCTTATCCAAAATCCCTTGGTCATCATTTAGAATAAATGACTAATATCCTAAATAATAAATACAAATAAAGGTGACAATGTTAACTTTGTGATTGTTAGGTTAAGCCATAAGGCTAACACTCCCCCTCTCAATCACAAGTTTATGTATATGTATTAGATAAGAAATAAACACTAATGATGAAGTTGATATGTTGGATCTTTCAGAAGCCTTCATCTGTGCTTCATTGAAAAATCTACATGAAAAACCATCAAATTTGGAATCTGAATGGTTCATCTGAAATGAACTTGAAGAGAGATGAATTTCTGTAGTCAACAACTGCCATGTCTGAACATTCCATGTCTTCTTGATAATTACATAATTTTCCAAGTGATTTAGCTAGAAGAGATTGGTGTCTTCTGCTAATTGGTGAACATATAGTATCACCATTATACAATTAGTGAATCACTGAAAAGATCCCTGAATATTTCAACACTGTCATGTGTCGATCAACATGCCAATGCATCATGCATTTGATTTTTTCATCTTCATACTTTTGTTGTTTGTTTCCCATTTTAAAAATTTGGAGTCTGCCATCTTCAGGCTTTTGTTGTCTATCATCTACAAAATTTTGTCCATCTTCATAGGAGTGTATTGGAGACTTCCATCTACAAACTTTTGTCCATATTCAGAGTTTTGTTTCAGAGTCTACCATCTACAGAATTTTGTTTTCAAAACTTGAAGAATGACAACGATTATAAATATTCCCCCCTTTGTCAGCTGAAAGGTGAGAAGATGTGGGTTATCCTGAACCAATTCACCATTGTATCATAACTACTCCCCCTTTAAAAAGAAAGAGTATTTTGTAAATGTACCCCCCCTTAATATGCAAGAGAATACCATTTAGATTTCAACTCAAAGTGGGCATGTGGAAACATCCACATGTTATCTCAACCCATGAGGGCTATGCTTAAAAGCTACACGATAAGGGGACCACTGGAGTTATACTCAGGTACAAAAATACTATGTGCTACAAGATGAGTCTTTACTTGAGATTGTACTCTTCAGTAAGAATGATGTAATTTCTTGGTTATTGATGTCCATTGCCAAGGATTGATCCACCCATAGTGAATCTTTACCCTTGTAGGCTTGTTTCTCTTGGAACATTTTTCTGATGCACGATTACATTTTTCATAATGCTGAAAAGGATGGAGATCAAAACATTGATCTTCCATATGGCCAATTCTTTGGAAATATTGGCACTTAACACTTTGAAGCTTAACTGGAACAAGTGAATTTAAATTTTCATGAAGGAATCCCGCACTCAAAAATTGAATTGGTTTGGAGTAGTCTAGAATATGAAAAGTCATATCATTTTCATATCCAGGTCCTGTTTTGTGCTTGTTGTTAATAATTTCTTCCCAAGATCTGATGATGGGCTTGGAAGGAGTGTTCTGCATCGATTGTTTTGAAGTCTGTGAAGTTTGGTTCGCTGCATATTGTTGCATCATTGAAATGTTTTATTCATTGAACTCAGAATAAAACGCTTGAACTGTAGGTTCATAGACAACTTCATCTTCATTGGACATTGATTTTGGAGTTGACTTACTAAGTTTCTTTTGCATATTTTGTTGATCTGAATCATCATTATCATCATAAAGAGGATTGTTCTGAACAAAAACTAGTGTAGAATGTTCTCAATGCTGGTGCTGATTGAAAACATCATCTTCAAAATTGTTTATCAATGATTCCTTCTCATCACTAGATAAGGAATCACCAGTCATAGTCTTTGTTTCACCAACTTGTACTAGATCACAAGTAACATTATTCATTTGCTTTTCAAGAAATTGTAGTTGAAGGAGTTTAATCACTCTCTC
The DNA here is from genome assembly GCA_001517045.1 of Pseudotsuga menziesii. NCBI lineage: Eukaryota > Viridiplantae > Streptophyta > Pinopsida > Pinales > Pinaceae > Pseudotsuga > Pseudotsuga menziesii. The sequence goes on from LPNX011079398.1 coordinate 33,497, forward strand.
CTTCATTTCAAGTTGGTATTAAAGTTTAACTAGCATTGATCCATTTTAAAACCAGAGTGATCAAGCATTGAGAGAAATCCAATTTCTTGAGGTGTACAATTTTTTACCATTTGGATCTCTTTCGGTACTTGATAGATCTGGTTTTAAAATGGATCTATGCTAGTTTAATATTTTTTATTTATTGAAGTCGATAGGTAATTTATATTTTTCATTTTTTATTTTTTAATATTTTATTTAAGTCGATATGTAATTTATATTTTTCATTTTTTTTTAATATTTTTTATTTATTTATGTCGGCTAGCATAACATGACTAACATGACAGGATCTCCCCCATACTCGGCTGGAGAGCACCTCGCTTATCTCGGTGCACCAACTTGATTTTCCAATTTTTCTAAGCTTTCTTGAAGTTCTTTGATGTTTTGATTATCATTTTGTAATTGGTTTCCTCCTTTACCCATTGTCATGCTCGCTTGAACTCACTCACTTGCACTTTCTTGTTTTCATGCTCTCTTGAACTTGCTTTCTTGCACTTGCTTGTTTTCACGCTTGCTTGTATTTATGTCAGTTTTAGGGTGATGTGCACAACTGATCATGCACCCAAAAATGTGTTTTTACAATGATCTTGTAACAATCTTGATTTATACTTAGAGAATGGAGAGTGTCGGGTTCAACCGAAAATGCACCCAATTACAAATTCAACTTGAGTTGATTTCAAAAATACAAGTAAGCTTACCAAAGGACTATTGCAAGTATACTATTCAACTAATGTTTGATTTCAAATTTGAATACTAGTTGCTCCTTAGATTGATGTGTCTATTTGATCATGTACCATAATTCCCTTTAATTTGTGGACGAGTGTTGATGTTGTGGCAACTTGAATTATGTTTAGTGCTTGTTTTTCAAATTAAACATGTCAAAGACTAGACACATATTACTATCTTCAAGCATCTGTAAGTATCATGTGACAAACATAACACAATCACCATCACACACAAACTCAAAGTGTACCTAAGATTTCCTTATTCAAATTTCAGGTGGATCTAGGTTAAACATTATCAAAACAAGAGCTTTAGACCCCCTTATTCAAATTTCAGGACAGGTCAAGGATATATCCATCACCAAAATATAAAAAACTTTGACACATTTATTCTCAATACTTAAAAGTTTCTACTTTTATTTCATACATGCTTTATGTTTTATTATTATTTAAATAACTTCCCTTTGTAATGAACTAGAAGTTAAAAAAACTTTTACAAATGTATTTCACCTTTGAAGTGAACAAAAATATTTCAAAGCCTTCAATTACATAGCTCCCTAGCCTCATGTTTTTCTTAAAGATCACATTACTTTGAAAAATGAACTAGAAGTACACTTTTTACAATATAAAAAACCCCTTATAGCTCCCATTTCTTGTGACAATAACATAAAGTAATGTTAATATTTAAACCATACTATTATTGGATCAGACCATGTGATTTTTAAAAATATACTTGTCACATTCAATTATAGGAGAACGGTGCAGTTGCCATATGTTACAGATAATTTTTTTTCTTTTTGCAACGAATGATTTGAATGGCCACGTGTTATCAAATAAAGTTGGTGCACTAGATGCAGGGTATACAGATCACACTATTTCACTAAGATATGTCGCATGCAGATCAATGAGGTATCTCTATGCATTAGTTTGTTGTTTATACCAGATCACACCATGCAGATGAGATCATGCAAGTGTGCAGAGTTCTGAATCACATGTGGACTAGGTCCTAATTGCACCTCACAGGTAAACGATGGAGACTGTTGTTTTTTGATCATTGGAAACCATTCTCAAGTATCACTGCCAGAGATCGCTGTTATAGTAGGACGCTTCCAGAGATCGCTATTGTAAATTGAACAGTGGAATGGGATGGGAAGATGATTAAGCTTCAGATTTGGGATACTACTGGTCAAGATCGGTTCAGGACAATCACTAGCAGTTACTATCATGGTACACATGGGATTATTGTTGTATATGACGTGACAGATCAAGAGAGATTCAACAATGATAAGCAGTGGATGAATAAAATCAATCGGTAATTGTTAGATCGCATGTTTGGAGATCGCTGATCTAAATTGTTAGAGTGCCGAAGGTGAAATTGCAACGTCGGAGATTCCCATAAGGTGACGAAGATCTGCCTCTAGTTGAAGGATCCGTGGCTGCTGTGAGGAATGTGAGTCAAATCACTGGTAAAACGACGGGTTCCATATCACTACCCAGACCTCTAGCTGTGTGAGATGTGCTTGTGGGAAGAAGAGAGAAGTCGCCAGTGTGGATTCACTTGGAAGATCTGTGTGGACAGGTGAAGGAGAAGCCAACCTTTATTTTGTGGGTGAAGCATGAACCCATGAAGATTGTGAAGCATAAGATCGTTGTTGCTAGAGAGGGATCCACCTCATTATAGGTCATGAGGGCTCTCACAATAGGCCATGAGGGATCTCATAATAGGCCACCATTGAAATTGCAGGCTCAAATCTGCATAGATCGCTGGTTTAATTACTGATGTAAATTGTAGATCTACGTAGATCGTTGATGTAGATCACAAAAGATGCAACAGATCAATGGACAATGGAAGATTTGAAGGAAAACGGTGCAGACCCAACGAGGGTAAAATATTGATTCAGATTGCTCTATCTCTTGGATACATGACATGTTAGCACTCTTGGATTTTATAATTCTTAGATCCACAAACCATAAACACAGTTTACAAATTAAGTTGCACTAGATCACAAACCAAAGTAATTGAAGAGATCATGACCAGATCTGTAAAAGATCATATGGATACCTATACTCGTATACTCTCACAAATTATGAATATTGTTAAATTTTTTTAAATCTGTCAAATAGATTAATGATATCAACTAGATTAATGATATCAACTAAAAGAGTTACAATGTACCTCTAGTTGTTGCTAGATTCCATATTGAAGAAGATCGACTTCCTCCAGTCTACAAAAATGAGAGTGATTTCCTCTCAGTTGTAGTGTTATCTTCAACAACATATCTTCAGCAGTAGGCAGGAAATGATAATGTTTTTGACAAAAAACCAATGATATCTCTTAAATTTGAGAGCCATAACTCTCACACCCTTCATCAAGAACAACCATGAAACTACCAAGCCCTTAAGAACTATAAAGGATCTGATTCTAGATGATGATACATATATGGGAAAAATATGATGGAAAAGGAAAAAACCTCAATCAATTATATTCACACAAATAGTACCATTATATTGTACAAATAAGAATCCCACCTCATCTAGAGATTTTCTCTAGATTCTAACACATTTCCATGGTGACTAGGCTAGGAAATCTTATCCAAAATCCCTTGGTCATCATTTAGGATAAATGACTAATATCCTAAATAAGAAATACAAATAAAGGTGACAATATTAACTTTGTGATTGTTGGGTTAAGCCGAGCGAATACTGGGAATTTCTACTATGTAGGAAGTTCCAGGGGAGTGAAAATGCACAAGGGAGAACTTTTTTTTTTCTTTTTTCCTCTTTCATTTGGACAAACTAGAACCTAAGGTTTTAACCATGTGTCTTTTTTTAGTGATTTTCAGGATTTTTCAAGCCTAAATATTCACTATGATTGAGTGAAAAGGGAGTGAGAATGAGGCAGATGATATGATAGATATTCATGATCAAGCCACTCTAGATGCACTTAGAAATTGTGTATTAATAGAGTTTTCCAAAACTCAGTGCATGAGGAAGAAACCACTCTTGTTGAATCACTTGATAGGAATGCGGGATGTTGATAATCAAGTTTTCAATGTTGGGCCTTGTGTCCTTGAAATTGAATTAGAGGATATCTACTTCTCAACCGGTCTCTAGAAACAAGGGGCATGAGTTGACTTCAATAGGAATAAGATAACTGATGATAGAAAAGAGAGATACATAGCCCAATACTATAGGCTAGGAACTCCAAAAAGTAGTGGGAAATACTGATCAAATATGTAGAGGGTCACCCTTTGTGGACCATCTTTTTCACCATTACACAATTGTTGAGGAGTGCAGGTCCTCACCATGCAAAAAAAGAACATATTGAAGGTATAGATTGTTGCAAGGACCTATATACAACATTAACTATCCTTACTATAGGGGGGTGATACCTACTTGATAGAAATACATGCTATAATAAAAATTTCCTTGATATTTCTAAGCATTTTCCAAGAGTAGAGAGGGGAGGAAGAGAGGGAAGAACCCCTTGAAGCATGCCACTCGTATTATATCCCCCTTCTTGAGCATCCATAGCTTTTAGGACTCCATTAGTATGTTTATTTATAGTTCCTTACCTTTAGATTTACCTATATTAACTTGAAAAACTTTTAAAACTTGATATCTATTTACCAAAATTTGAATTCAAACTAGATTGAATACACAAATTCAAACTCAAAATTGGGGGGTAACTTGAATTACATCATATTGAATCAAAGAAAAAGAGAAATCTTACAACTTGATGTGTAGGTGAATCCATTCTCCTTTACTTAGATTCACTCACTACAAAATAATACCCTTTTGGGAGCAACTTTGCTAAACACCACCCCCGCCCCCCCCCAAAAAAAAAATTTTTTTTAGGTCTTTGGGGGTGGTTCTTAAAACCCCCCTCAAAAGTCCCGAGAATTGGA
>LPNX011079436.1:0-19747 GCA_001517045.1 Pseudotsuga menziesii
CATTGTAAGAGGCATTGTAATTAAGAAATTAAAGAGCCATTGTAAAAACAAGTATAAGAGGCATTGTAAAAACATTGAAAATCCATTGAAAATATTGTATAGAGTTGTAATTTAAAATTTTGTAACATTTTGCAAACTTGTAATTTTTTTTACAAATGAAATGCAATTTAAAATTGTACTTGTGGTCAATTAAATTAGATTGAATTGTAGATTGTAAATGCTTGTCTTTTATTTTGCAAATGAGATTAATTTTCTAACATTATAATCGTAAGTTATGTTAAATTGTGAGTTTTATTTCGTACATACAATTTTGCAAACTTGTAATTTTTTTTTACACATGTTTAATCAAATTTAAAATTGTAGTTGTAAAGTTGTAAATTTGCAACTAACTAACTAACTAATTTGCAACTAACTAACTAACTATAACTTGTAAATTTATTTTAAACTATAACTATAAATTTTAAACTTTAAACTATAATTGCAAATAATTATTTAAACATTTAACAATCCATCATGTTCAAAAAAGTCCAAAATAATCATATAGTCCAAAATAATCATATATCGATAATCATATAGTCCAAAATAATAAAGTCCACAAGTATTAAAGTCTAAAGGAAACCCCCAGGCCAACCATCCAAAGATAGATCATCACGACCACTACGGTCGACTGTAGTATGCCCCTGGCCTTCCTCATCCGCTCGACGAAGAAGAGAGTCCAGGGCTGACAACTGTAGAAGTTAAAAGCGTGAACTCTGCAAGTCAGTTACATCACACATATTTAAATTACATGTACAAGGTGACAAAATTAAATATATATATGAAACATAAATTTATGAACTCACCTCGGTGGAGTTGAGTGTCAGATCTGGGATGTTGTCACCCGCCTTCCTAGATGTGCCTTCACCAGCAACCGGCTGGTGAGCGGAAACCCACTCATGTGTAAACATCAGGGCAGCTCCAACACCCTCTTCTACAGCTGCATGTATCTGTGTGTGTTTCCATGACATGAAAATTTAGTTATATTAATTAATTACAATTTGAACTTGAGAATTACAATTTGACCATGTAAATTATAATGTGACGATAAATGTGCAAACAATTTGAACATAAATAACTTACCTCGTCGACAAGTGTGCCGTGAGTAGGAGATGGGCGAGACTGTGTACAATCCTGTGTGGGACCCTTGCCTTTATCCTGTACAATCTGAACAAGATAAATGACGAAAGTTAGAACAAACCATTTAGTATTACGCATACAACAATTGACTGATTATGAAATTCAAATTAAGGATGAATGTTAACACATACCTCATCGACGTTCCCTGTCGGAACATGGGCAGGACCTCCAACAGATGCGTCGCTAGCAAAAAGGACCTCCATGAAAGTGGGCTCCTGCATGGAGATATAACACAAAGCAACATATTAGTTCAAAATATGATTCATTTGAGGATACATTACAATCAAGAAAATCAAATGATGACATACAATTTGATATTAAAACATTCAAATGAATACGTAATTGTATAAAGATATACCTGTACTGTCGGTCGAGGCCTGCATCTCTGCTGCAGTCGAAAATATGCATCACGAGCTGTGATAGCATACTCCACCAGTGTCTGGGGATCGAGAAGGCAGATAACATCATCGTCCACCCACTTTAGCTCAGGATCTGTAGGTGCGGTGGGTGGTCTGGCTCTCTCTGCCTAGACAGCCATCAAGGTACCATGAATTGCCATGCGTGTGGCCTGTGCCAGTGAACTCCGCTCCTCAGTCGCCAACTGGGACTGATCAGCGACGTCCTCTGTCGTAAGCAAGGTCCTGCTAGGGATGCCTACTAAATGCTCTGGCTCCTGCTGAGCTGCAGGGTCTCTCCTAGCCCCGGGATGCGTCGCACTACGTCCCCCACCAGCACCATAGAAGTTTGAGGGTGTGCTAGTGTAATCTGGATGCATATCCAGGACAAACTTTGCATATATATGTTTTGAAAAGTACAGTGGGACCTAGTGGTTGTGGGGAAACATGCCCCACGCTCCAATGAATCTGTCATAAACATAAGGCGTTGCAGCCTCTAGCTTAGACTCCCTGAGTCTAAGCGGTTGACCATCACCACGGTCAGGAGGGATATCAAAGAGTGTTCCCTTCACATCATGGCCTCTAGTGGCATCTCTCACTGCAAGCCATTTATCAGGCCCCATCACCCTATCAGTTCTAGTCTGGCATGCCACTGCCCAAACGGAACCCAATGGTCCGATGGCTTTGTAGATATTCAGTAGATCATTTACTGCTTCGTACATGATCCACATCGAAGCAGATGTGGGAGAGTTGGGTGCAATGGAACGGCTGCTAACCTGCAAGCGCTCACGCTGCGCCTCAATGTCCCGCAATGTGATGCAGGTGACCTCATCATCCCAGGTTGCTGCCCAGGAGGGGTCAACGCCCTGGTCAGCATCTACGTGGCCTGAAAATTGGATGAAAACATAAATGTCAGTCAAAATACATATATTAACTGTAGCTAAATTTGAAATCAATAAAAATTAAAGGTACCGACAACTGAAAAAAAAGTGCATTTAATATACCTTCGGGGGAAGCCTCCCCACCGATAGCAGCAGTAACGTCATCATCGATATCGCCCAGTGAAAGGCTGCCAGAGTGGCTGCCACTGGGATCCCCAACAGAGGCATGTGGCGTCGTAGGACGCCTAGGTGGAGCACCTACAGTGAAAATATAAATGTATACAAGTTAATGATTAAATATACACATTTGAAAGAATTTAATTTTATGTAACTGACAACAAAGAGTATATCATGCACAATGGTATACTTACCAGTCCTCTGATGACTCCCGCTGCGAGGGTTCACCACAGATCCACCAGAGCTATGCCTACGATAGAGCGAAGAGCCCCGTTGTGCAGATGCATCTGCATGAAATAAGACATATATAAATCAGACATATATGGTGATAAAATATTATTATTTTAAAAAATTTCAATCTAAATATACGCATTTAAAAATGAATAATTCATTAATTACAAAATTCATCATTGCAAAATAACTGTAATCACTTGGAAAAATTATATAAGATAATTTTTTCACATGCATACCTACTTGGAAAATACACCAAAATGTTGTACAACTAAAATACGACATGTCAATTGGATGACACAAAATTGGTAGTTAAGGGGTTATGGGGTTTATATTTTAGGCATTTATGAGATATGGATGAATCACTTATAGGGATTAGGTGTCAAATAGTTTTTAATGAAGGGGTTAGGGTTTTTAGGTCTTTCTTTAGGTGTTAATGGTTTTTAAATCATATACTTAGGGATTACCTGGTAGGTGGTTTAATAGGGTTAATGGATTTAAGGGTAAAGGGTTAGTTGATTCTAGGGGATTATGGATTAGGGGTATTATAGCTGAATGGATTGTTCACGCATAATTGACATGTTTGAATGGGGTATTAATTAGAGTTTTTTTTCATGATTGAATTGGTTATCATGGTTGACCCTGATGGTACGATTGATTGGAGTGCATGGTTGATCTAGTCACCATGGGTGACGAAGGGTATAATGGTTGACTTGTTTAACTTTGGTTGGTCATGGTTGTTTATGGTTAATAACAGTTGATAGTGCTTGACTATAATTGACCATTTTAACTATACTTGATAAATAGATTACCATGGTTGACTAGAGTTGACTTTGGTATACTATGTTTAAACATGACTATGTTGCGTTGTGACATTCATATTAGTTGCCTTTGGTTGACCTTGGTTGACCATGATTTGTTATGGTTGATTGTGTGGTTGACCATGGTTGACCATTAAGCTTAATGACAAGGACGACACTCCCTCCCATCGTTTCAGTAAAATCTGTACAATAACTTCCACATTCTCAGACTTGGCATTGGAATTGATGCCTCTCTTGGGATTGTTGACACTCTTGCACAACTTTGGAAGATGAACACATAGTCCAAAAGGTGTGATATTTATAACTTAAGTGTACAACAAAATATATATTATAAATTTTCAAGGTCTAAAATTTTAAAATGTAAAAGTAATTCTAAACTTATTATGGGAAAAATTAAAAATAAAACAATAAAATTGAAATAATTCTTATTTTATAATATGTCCCAAAAATATAGGCAAATTTACTGTATCAATATTATGCCGAATATTGGACAATTTTCAAAGTCCCTCTAAAAATCCAATAGTGTTGAATTATGCTACTATGGTTCTAACAATAATGGTATATGGGAAAACAACAAAGACCTCATAGAGAGAAATTTACTTGTATTTATAAGTGGTATATAGGAATAAGTCACACGATTCCAATGTACCTTGGGTGAGTCTCTTTAGGAGTAAGATCCAAGAGTGGAGTCTCTTTATAATTGTTATTTTAGTTTATATTAATTTATATGAAAAATACTACTAAATAATCATAAATGTGGTCATTGTCTTATGTTAATGAAGTTACAAATACTAGAAAACTTAAATTATCATTAGATAAATTAGTATACATATATTTTTTTATTGAAAAGACTAAATTTTATTAAACAATTATATAATTTCACAATTTAATAAATTTCATTATTAATACATAATATATGATTTAAAATTGAGAAAAATATTATTTAAAAAAAACTTAATCAACAAAATATATATACTACATTATTAATTAACATTTTAGGGTATGATGAAGGACTAGGTATTTGTTTGTGCAAATTTGCAAACTTTCAATATATCTCACATTAGTATGCACATTATTAATTAACATTTTAAGGTATGATGAGGGACTAGGTATATGTTTGTGCAAATTCCCAAATTTTCAATATATTTCACATAAGCATGTAATATTATTTGGTATAATTGTTTTATTAAAATTATCCCATAAGCATGTAATATTACTTGTTATAATTGTTTTATTAAAATTATATATATATATATATATATATATATATATAGATTTTAAATTTTAATTAAAGTTTTATTGTATTATTTTAAGTTATTATTTTTTTATGAATTTTCTAAGTATATTATGGTACGGTAAAAATTAACTTTCCACCTCATAATAAATCATAACAAATTATTTAGTTATTATCTTTAATCTTTGGTATCTTTTTAAATAAAATAAATTAAATGTAAATTCAACCCATAAATACTATAAATAATAGTTTGAAAATTTATTTTTTTCTAACTAATTTAGACTACCCTTATGATTTGTCTTAGGGGTGAATAGGGTTAGTAGGGGGTAAGGTAGTAATATTAAGGGGGGGTTAAGTAGGGTTAATGAGGTTAGATTAAATGGTAGGTTTAATTTATGTTTTGAAAAAAGGGGGTGGGGTATGGGGATTTTTTATTAATATTATAACTTATTAACCAATTTCAAATAGAATTTTATAAAAAATTTATTATTTGTCTCGGGCCTACTGTTGATTAATTGTCTCTATGGTTCATATAGGTTTGTTTAGTTGGTGTTTTATTCGATTTTTTTCAATCCTCCATGAATTCACAAAGGATTGAAAAAAATCGGGCAGCATTTCGGCTTGCCCGAGACACATTTCAATATTAAACCAGTAGCATAAACCCTACCGGTTGACATAATTTATATATATATATATATATAACAAATTAACAAAAAAATTCAATTTAACTACAAATTTTCAAAAATTCGCCAGCATTTCTGCTTGCCGGTACACATTTTAAACATGAAAATTATAAAAACATACATTTACTAAATTTGAAAACAAAATTATAAAAACATACATTTACCAAATTTTAAAACAAATTTTATAAATTTAAAAAAAAAAAAAATTACATTCCATTTAAATTGAAAAACAATTTAAACTATTACCTCTTGGCTCCGACATTGTGACGCGGTTGAGTTGCTTCGGGGTGCTTGGGTTCCTTTGGGGTGCCAGTCTCTCCGTCGTTGTTCCGCCGCTCTTCCTTGGTCGAGCATTCGCTTGTCAAAATGTTGAAAAAGACGGCCGAGGCCCCTGCAGCCCCTTTTTATAATTTTTTTTGACAGAGGTACCTCGGTCAAGGTATGTACCTTGACCGAGGTCCATACCTCGACCGAGTTAGTACCTCGACCGAGGGCTGAACAAAACCTCGGTCGAGGGCTTTATAAAACCTCAGTCGAGGTGTTAATACCTTGGTCGAGGATTTAACAAGCCCTCGACCGAGGTACATTTTTCTGTTTTTGGCAAGATGCGCTTGCCAAAAAGTGTTACCCAGGTCCTTGGATTCACCCTTTTATTTTATTTGATGTGCTTGTGATATACTTATGGTCTATGAAACAAATGCCAATCTAACACATAGTTAGCATAAATTCAACAACCTGATTAAAATTTATTGGAACATGAATATATGTCATACTCTCAAATTGTCGTTATAGCAATCTAACACGTAAGAGTCTTTGTAATAATTTCAGATCCCTAATGCAATACAAGACATTAAGTTGTGAAACCACTAGCTGCGAATCAAGATGTACCTCAAGAGAATGAACACCATGTGAAATGTCATCACACAATAACTCAATGATGACACTATATTCAACAACATTGTTTGAAGAAGGCTGTAAACATGCGCCTCCTAAAGACAATACTTGAACCATAGGAGTATAGATCACCCAAGCATCCAAGGTTGAGTTTTGAGTGTGGCGGCTAGCAGCATTAGTGAATCCTATGTGAATGGAATACTCCATCAACATCTTCCATAAGAAATGAAAGCTAATCAACAAAATCGATCACCATAAGAAAACCTAACTATGCAATGCAAAACTGTACAATAATATACAAAATTCATCCCTAGCTGAAGATCGTGCATAATATTTTTTGAGATAGAGCCCATTTCTAGGCTCTACCAAGGTTGTCCCTTCATAATCAACCAGCTCATATGCACCTTTATCTAGGACTCACCTAACCACGTAAGGACCATGCCACATGGGATTAAATTTCCCTGCCCCCAAGGGTTCTTTAGCTTGATCCCACAAAAGGACCAAGTCACCTTCACTAAACTTCCTCAAATGGATAGACTTATCATATTGGACCTTAATGCGAGGCTTGTTAACCCCTAGAGCCACTAAGGCATCTCAATGTTGCTCATCAAGCTGCTCTAAATGGAAAAAATGCTCTTCTAATGCAGAATTGTTTGGTAAAAGCTCTATAGCTAACTTCAAACAAGGGATTTCGCATTCAACCGATAAGATAGACTCCACCCCATGCATAAGCTGATATGGAGAAAAAATGATGGCAATCTTAATCGTGGTTCTATAGGCCCAAAAAGAAGGATACAACATGATATGCCAATTTGTCTTTCTTTGTGCGATGGTTTGTTGGAGAATAGACGTATGTCACTTGTTCACTGCTTCAACATGTGCATTCACCTGAGGGTAATAAGAAGATGAGTTCTCTTGCTTATATCCTAACTTGAAAGCTAACTCTTCCATCATTTTATTCTGAAAGTGCTTACCATGGTTAGTGACAAGCTCTTTCAGAATGCTGAACCTGGTGATAATCTGGCTGAAAATGAAATGTGCAGCTATCTCACAATTGGATTTATATGTGGGAATAGCCTATGCCCATTTCGTGAATTAATCGACAGCCGCAATAATATGGTGATCCCCCCCAGCTGCAGCTGGGTTGTAATCCATGAAATCAAGCCCCCACTTAGTGAAGGGACTAGTGGTGATAATAGGATGCAATGGGGTTGTACGCGAGCGCATATTACTTGGAAAAACCCAAAAAGGGTGGCACTTCTTGATCGCATTAACGCCATCTTTGAAGATAGACGGCCAAAAATAGCCTGCTCTAAATATTTTTTGGGCTGTAGAAAGCCCAGATAAATGACTACCACATGTCCCTCCATGGAAATCATTAAGAAAAACCTCATCCTCATCATGATCTAAACAATGACGCAAAATGGAATCTACCCCACGACAATACAAAGTGTTATCCACTATGAGGTAGATCTTAGATACATGACTTAATCATCACCACTCATCTCATGAGAGGTGAGTAGGGACTTTCAATGTTTGCAAATACACGATGATATCCCCATACCAAGAGTCCCTAGTTGAGATAACAAAAATATGCTCATCGACAAAAGTATCCTCATAAGCCTCCTCCTCCAAACTTGGAAAATTTGATATGAGCTCCGTAAAGATTAACGATTTCTTCAATTTCGTTGTTATGAATTCAAGATTAAACTCTTGAAAAATCACAATCCACTTATTATATTCCCCCCTAAGCATCCTTCTAGTGAGGATGAACTGAAATTGTTTTATATGAGCTACAACCAGTGTTTGGTGAAGGAGAATATAATGTCTCAAATGCTGAACCGCATGAATTGTGGCTAAGGCTAGCTTCTCCAAATGGGGATAGCAATTTTTTGCATCAATAAGGTTTTAGCTCAAATAATATATGGTATGCATATGGATATTTTCAACGTCCAGAACCAAAACCATACCAACCGTCTCCATAGACGCTACCAAATAACTCAAGAAATCATGGCTATAGTCAAGTGGACTAAGCACGGAGGCCATTGGTAACGCTCACTTAAGAGCATCAAAGGAATCTTGGGCTTGCTCATCCCAGTAAAAATAGGTGTCCTTCTTCAAAAGACGCATAAATACATTAATCAAGTTGTAAAAATTAACCACGAATCTCTACAAGAAGTTCACCATGCCTTTCAAACACTGAAGGTGTTGAATATTACGTAGGGGAGATAATTGAAGTATTGCCTCAACCTTTAAGGGATCGACTCTAATACGCTGCTTGGATACTATGAATCCTAGCAAATGACCAACGGTCACGCAAAAGATGCACTTATGAGGATTTAAACGAACTTGATAATGGCGACATATTTCGAACACTAATCTCAAATATTATGGATGACGCACTCTCAAATGAAAGTGAGCAGGGAGGTCATCCAAATATACTTTGATAATCATTTTAAGATCATGAAAGATTAAGGTCATGGTTCACTGAAATGTATCTCGAACGTTTTTAAGGCCGAAAGGAATCTTTCGATATGAAAAAGTACCCCAAGGACAAATTAATGCAATCTTATGTTGATCCTTAGGCTTAATTTGAATATGATTATATCCAAAGAAGTCATCCATAAAGGAAAATACCTCACTTCCCGCACACTCATCCAAAATGTGATCAAGAAATGGTTTGGGGAAATTATCCTTAGTACAAGCTCAATTTAAGTCACAGAAATCAATGCATATATGGATCACTCCCTGCTTCTTATCCATCGGAACTAGATTTGAAACCCACTCCATCAAGGGAATGAGATAGTTAAACCCAACTTTCAAAATTTTCTCTATCTCAACTTTAATGGCGAGTGATTTTCTAGGATTCAGAGCACGCAAATGTTGTCGAAATAGTTTTGCATCTAGATACATTTTCATCTCATGTTAGACAATAAGAGGGCCTATACCTGCCGTTTCTTCGTATGAACAAGTGAATATGTCATGAAAATATTTAGAAAACTCATTATACTCCTTGATCTCTTCAGGGGAACAACCTGCCCCAATGTAGACATTCTCNGCCTATCCCTGCCGTTTCTTCGTATGAACAAGTGAATATGTCATGAAAATATTTAGAAAACTCATTATACTCCTTGATCTCTTCAGGGGAACAACCTGCCCCAATGTAGACATTCTCAACTTTGCCAAGATCACAAGAAATATTGATAGGAATTGTTGGTGACAAATTAACCATGTTCCCATTAGCCATCTGACAAGAAGAGCTTAATGGAACCATGGGGCTATCAATATTATCGCTAAGAATATCCCTAAACTCTTCACACTCCATACGGTCTAGCTTTGGAAGAAAATATGATCGATGATGCAACTCTTCCAAAGGCTGCTCAACCCCAGACATGGCCTCAATAATAGCTTCATTCGATGGAAACAAATCATCGAGGCAATCATGCGAGTGAGATTACTCTACTTCCCATGTAAGCAGCACATATGGGTCCTTCTCTTCCATTAGTGAAGAGGAAGGACTAGGCTCTGCAACTTGATCAAGATTCACTTGGTACGCCACCATTCTTGCAGGGAAAGGCATGTTTGTCTCGACAGGAACACTCAAAGGACTTGGTGAAGGAAGAATCTAGGGATCTTCCATATAGGTAGTGAAAAAATACACTGAATTGGACGAGGATGAATCCCCACCAAAAATACACCTAATCATAATAACGGGCACAGAACAGCTAAAGGTTCCCATAAGAGAAGGATACATACCCACACCCACACTCTGAGTTGTCGGTTGAGAATGATCGATAATTGGGATAGAATCTCCCTATGATGCATGGACACTCGGATTATGGAATGAATTTTGATCAATCATAACAATATTCCCATCAAATGGAAAGCATATCACTTGAAAGAGGGAAGAAGATACGACTTTCATACTATACATATAATTCCTACCCAGTAAAAGATTGTAGTCAAGGGGTAAATCAACCACCTCGACCTCGATTGCTATGGTCTTCCCTCCTAATTGGACCTTAAGGGAAGGAATAATTTCATGCGGGTGAAATTATCTACCATTGAAAGCTGTCAACATGTTCGAAGATTGAGACAACTTGGGAGAAACTAAGCCCTTCAAACAAGACAAAGAAATCACGGAAGCAACACTTCCTTCATCAACGACGGTATGCATGATAGTGTTGTTAAGACAATCTACATGAATCAAAAGAGACATGTAGTAAGGCAAGTGAGGTTGTACTCCCATGGTTTCAAATTTGATAATGGAAGAAGAGTTATCGTCACTAACCCCAAGAGAAGACAACAAGGCTTTCCTCTGCGGAGGACAAGTCTGAAGCACTTCTAATGTGGACATCGCACAAGGAGTCTACCCCAAATCCTTGACAAGTGAATAGTTCTGGGTGGCTCGGCAATAGGATTGTGTCCCAAATGCTTTAAGAATCCCTTAGGAATGCGAGGTTGATATTCAAGTTTATCCTAGGGTTTTCGATACGCAAAGGGCTCTCGAGTGGTGAAGGTTATTTCCAAGGGTCTGGTTGTGACAAAGTATAATCTTTCGCATGAGTCACAAATTTAGCAGCATGCACCATTTTGATGCAACTGTGACCACTATTGTCCTCCGACAGATTTTGATTTCCACCAGATGCACAACTAGGATCAACGGCCCTCGATTTCATATTTTGATTGTTGGGTAAAGGATTAGTAAACATAGCTGGACCATGTGCCATGAACTTCAAGGCATCCTCCATAAAAGGGCACAATTGAGGGAGGTGGTTGTATTTACACAACTTACAAGGAAGCTTCACCTTACATTTAGTCTACTTGTTACCCTAGCATTATGAACATTAGAACACTTCATTGTCTTTTGGTACTCATGCCGCATTTGTGATAGGTTTAGGGGAGCCTTCTTAGCTATTTTTCTTGCCAAATTGATCCTCATTTTGGTCTCTTTTTACAAGCTATCCCTTTTATAACTCTTCTTGCCCTTACAGATTTTCTTTAGGCCCAATTCTGAATCCTCAAAATAGACTTAACTACCAAGTAAACTTGTTCATTGAATCTCATTAAGAATATGTGAATGGGAGTCCACATTGGTGGTAGGTTATCACTTTTTTGGATGACCATGTGGAATAATATGAAAAAGGAACACTCTCTTTTCTTCAGAATTGAGAAGAGTATTCTTAGGTATAGGTTTATCACTTTTCAAACCCGAGGGACTAAATTTACAGAAAAGGAGATCCTTGTATCAGCTTAGTTTTCTCTTTTCCATGCTATGGACCTAAACATGAAAAGTATTCCAAGTGTAATTTATGCCTTTGTCATGCTTGTTAAACCCTAAAGAACAAAGCATCTAGTTTACTATTGTAATACCATTTCTTGTAACCCAATGGATCTTTCTGAGTGATCTTGTTTTCCTTCACACTTGTAAAACTCAATCTATATGCTGCTTTTGAAAGGACATTGGGTAGGTGGTAATTTAACCTTTTTCGAACCTTCCTCACTAAATACGAAAAAGGTGCACCTTACTTCTTCAGAAGCTAAGAGAGTTCTTCTATGGTATATTTTATAATTTTATAGCCTTAGGAGACTAAATTGGACAAAAACGCACCCCCTTGGAGTCTTCTTCAGAGTTTTCAGACTCTCAAAATGTGAAAACACCAACAAGCATGTACTAGTTTGGGCTCAAAAAATCCACGAATCAGTGACTTTATCAAGCATTATTCTCTCCCATCTTCAAGCTTGTAAAAAATGAAGAGAGACCTGATTTGACTTTCTTGGACTCGTTAAAATTTAACACGAAAGATAAGGAAGAATTACTCTCTTTGGATTATAAACAGTGGCACCATGCCCTCCTTGAACATATCACTTTCTACATTTTTTGATACTCATGTTTCTATCTACACTTTCAGTTTAGCTATCACCTAAATTTTCATACTCCTCCACTTGTCCTTTATACATAGTGAATATGATCATGTCTCCTACATGACAAATAAGTCTATTTGTCCTATTTGCAAAGTTAGAAGCTACCTTGGGTCATCTCTGTGTCGTGCTCAATTTTCAAATATCTATCCCTCCATCTAGCTATTATCTTGATTCCATTATTATCTTATACGAGTGTTACTTATGTCTACCTTCCCACATCCAGTTCCTAGTCGCTCTTGTGATCATTTAGAGGTTCTATTTCCTTCCTCATCACAATATGGTTTCTCATTAGCACTTCTTGAATACAAATACCTATATTTTTTATGATGGTACCTTAGGATTCACTACCATTATTGGTGAACTCCTTTGCTTCAGTTGTCAATTTCACCTATTGGTTGAAAATTTGTTGAGTCCTTTCCATGTTCGACTTCAATACATCTATTCACATGGTAGGGATTGTACTGGTTTCTTTGGATTTCGATGAAGACCTTAGGTTCACTTTTATAACCTAAGTTGTGCAAGACTATGTTATGATCAGTTACACAACTTCCATATTTTGAAAACTCGTCATTGTATATTGTGGCTTTGATCCATTTTTGTAATATACGTGGTCTTGTACCCATATCATATAACACATATTTCATTAAATTTGGAATAATTCTATTACAAGGACTTCATCCACATTGAGTTTTTTGGTAAATCTTTAAATACATATTCTATTAAATCTAGAAAAATCAACTCAAAGAACTATTCCATTAAATTTGAAAGAATAAATCCAATGAACTATTTTCTCAGTTAATATTTTTTATTTATTTAAAGAAAAACATTAGTATTCAACCATTCAAAAGAAAATATTACATCTCAATTAGAACTATATGGGTTACATCTAGAATTTAGAACTTCCGCTAGATTAAGTTCTTTCAAAATTAGGAAAGTCATAGCCTTTGAATCCTTACATAATTTCTATTAATATTTGATGGTGTCTTGTTTTGCTTGCCTACTACCCTATTTCTAGTTCGAATTTATAAGGAACCGGGCATCTTTGACTCCATCTTGTTATATATTTTATGTTCAAATATATATTTTCCAGGACTATATCTCAAGGTTTTTAAAACAAGTAAATTTTTGGTATTTTCGTTATTTTGTTTATCATTTCGATGGATTTCAACTTATAATTAAAAACTCTAACTTATGATTAAAAACATTGATCCTTTCTCAAAGTCTTGTTTCCCGCACAATTATCTTCTTTTCTTGGCAGCTCGATCCCGCACCTGTTCCGGCACTCACTGAGCATGTATCAATTAGTTCAAATATCTGGGGGATTTATTTTCCTAAAATAACATATGGGTTCTGCATTCAATTGCTTCCATATTGACTGTGAGCTACCTATTGGCATTATGCAGCCTTGCCTTGTCCAATAATCGTGGGCCCTAATCTTAAACAACGCGTGGGTTTCAGGCTTCTTGATCGCTGATTTGCAAAGTATCCGGATCAAATATGATGTCTTAACCTATTTTCTGCATTGGATCAGTTGTTAGTTGTTTTAATCCTCCTAGATAAACGTAGATCTTTTGGGCAGGTTCGACCCTTTTCAGTGGTCGACCCATGATGTAATTTGAGCTATAAATATGTATGTGAAAACTTAAAAGGATGGATATCATATACTGTAAAAACTCTGATTTCAAGTTGTTAATCTATTACTGTATTTTACTTTAAACCTTCAGTTCCAGATCTAGAAGTGTTGGAGGCAGGGCCCACCTTCAACCCTTGTTACATATGCGTAGTTCTGTTTTATTCCTATTTCTGTAAGCAAACTCATACACCATTTCTCCATGATACTGTTTTTATATGCATACCTGTAGTTTTATAGATAAATAAACAAGATTTACAAGACTCATGATTGGGGATATATATATATATATATATATATATATATATATATATGCTTCGGTTGGATTTTCTTGTATTACTGAATGTGTGTGGACAGGCTTGTTTATGTTAATGAGCATGCATAGACAGAGTGTTTAATTCATTATTTATCCCAGCTTTTATTTGCAGATTTAATTTGGTGAATTGTAGGTTTGAGAGAAATAGGAAGAGTAGTTAAATATGTTGAATCTGAATTCCTTTTTCTTTCGTTTCCAGTAGCTAGATCATGTTGTAGGATTCAGTAATTGATTGATTGAACCTTTGGCCAGAGTCTGTAGGTTATCATTTTCAGAATTTCTGTATAAAAGACCTAGAATATGTATTGTTTTTTTAAAAGATTGTGAGGAATTCAGATGAAATTAGAGAAAGAGAGAGTTTGCAGCCTGTTAATATTTGAAATTGTGTATTTTCTACTGCGTTCTGATTTCTTTTATTCATTTTCTCATCCATTCTTATCCATAGATTGATTTAGTTTTGTTAGAATATAATCCGTTAGGGATTATAATATTGTAAATAAATAAATAGGAATAGTTGGAAGCCGAAAAGGCTGGACAGAAGGTGAAATAAACCGTCACATGAATGTATAAATGAATACTTAGCCATGAATAGATTAATTGAATTGGGAGTTATTACCAACAAGTGGTATCAGAGCCAAGCTCCATAACTCCTTCCTTCCAGTCTGCCTGCCATTCTCCTGCTTCCTCTGCCGGTTCAGCTCTGGCATATGCCCTCTGCGTCTTCTTGCCAGGAGACGTTTCAAAAATTTCTGCCCGCAGTCTAGAATGTGCTAGTCTGGCATATTCTCTGCATGCATGCGTTATTGAGATGTTTTACCAGTCCATTGTCATAAACCCTAAGAGACTGCGATCTGCACCAGTCCATATTGTTGGAGAATGTGCTGAAGTTTGAGACTGTGTTTAACTGATATCTCACCACTGCGTTATGAGGAGTCTGTATATTTTTGTATATGCCAATTACTGTTTATTAGGGTTTTCTTTCACATACCCTTGTTTTAGAACCAGAAGTTTGGAGCTTCGGCGATCTCTAGGCTCTGGATGTTGCTACAACAGCATAGAAGCAGTATTATTATAATATTACTGTGTTGAGAGAATGCATATTGATGCATTGAGAGAGTGCATAAACCCTAATCCTTTTTTTTACCTAATAAAGTGACTGCCATCATGAAGGGTGTTCCTGCCGTGTGAAATCTTAATATATTACCAGCGTGTAGGTTGTGTAAACTGTGTAACTGTATGGTTTTCAACCTGCATGGAGTTATTACCAGCGTGGAGATTGCGTTGTGTAACTGTGTATATCTCCTCCACCTCATAGAACAGAAAATGAATATCTTATATACTGAGTGCTGCGACCTGCAAAGAATTGTGTACCTGCGACCTGTGTGCTGCGACCTGCAAAGAATTGTGTACCTGCGACCTGCGTGCATACCTCGGTGCTCAGTGGAGTGTTGATACCTGCGTGAAGAGTGCAACGGCTGCGTGGTGCTTGAGAATGCATTTTGAGTGCTGTGTTTTTGTTGTATCATGAGGCTGTGATATATGTTAAAGGCTGCGAAGAGTCTTCCTGGTGAAGAATGCGCTGAGTTGCCTGGTGGTTGATATATAAATACATATATATTGCTGCGTTGGAGATGGTGCCGTTGCTATGTTGAAGGCTGATGCTTTAAAGATTGAATGTTGAAGATGAAGGCTGCGACTTGAAGACTGCATAATCTTTTATGTTGAAGACTGCTCCTACATGGAGACCTGCATGGAGAGTGCCTGCGTGAATGCTGGCTGCGTGGAGATGCGTGGAGACCTTTGTGAAGATTGAAGCTGCGATTTGTGTGAGAGATATACCACAAGATCAACCGAATAATGTCCTCTTTGTTCGTGCTGTTCCACTTGATTGCAGTAAAAGAGAGGCAGCTCACATATTTCGACATTTTAATGGTTTAAAAGCAATGAGATTTGTGGAAAGAAAAAAAAAGAAATCCTACAGCAAACCCTAATTATTTGTGTTTCGTGGAGTTTATTGATCAGGATTCTGCGAGAATTGCAATGGATTCTTTACAGCGCTATAAGTTTGATGAAGATGACAGCCCGGTATTTTTGTAAGTGTTTTCTATATAGCAGAGTGTACAATATAACTGAACAAGAGAGTATAGGAGAAATATAATATAGTTTTGTAAGTGCTGTCTATACTTTGAGCGACCTCCATGAGGAACCAGCGATCTCAATGAGATGGGTGCTACTTATTGAAGAAGCCTGTGACCTGGCTTCTATATTGAAACTTTGATATAAATGTAAAGACTCGTGCCTTTTCTCATATGGGTGAAGGATGATGGGTGAGGCTGTAAATTTGAATTGAAGTGTATAAACCCTAATTTTGCCCTAATTTAGTGCTGGAGAGTGCTGCTATTTGTATTTGCTGCTGCTGTGACCGAGTTGACGATTCACGATTCACATTACCAATTGCATGAAGCTAGTTCATACCCTCATTCAGCTTGTGACTGATATATAATGCATGCTGCAATTTGAGACTGTGTAATGGATGCTCATATTTGGGACATTCTTATGTGATTTATATCATATATTGAAGACTGCATAATACCTATCAGCATATCACATCTGCGACCAAGTTGAAGAGCTGCCTGAGTAGAGCTACGTGGAGATGAACGTGAAGATTGTTGCTGCAATCCAAAGAATTGCTGATGATAATTGCTGCTGCTAATCACTTGATTTTGCAGGGTATATAGTCTGGTGCTTGATTTTTTGTGCACTTATATCATTTGCACACTAATATATTAGCTTCCAGTGCCTCCACACATTGTATAAAAATGAGCTGTTGTATATTTGAAGCTAGTGATTGATATATTGCATATTGAAGAAGCTTGTGTATGCTCACCTGAAGCTTGCATTGTACACCTTGGCAGAGACTGTAGACCTGCAAGGTTATTGTTTTTCTCTTTGTCATATCAAGTTTATTATTGTAAACTAACAGTTGTAAAGATGCACTCTTTGGCATCTAGTATTGGTGCTTCCCTAGCTGGCAAAGACCAATCCAAAGACCCTTCCAAGGGAGATTGCAGCAAGAGAGGACGAAGAAGAAGAAATTTCAGAAGCAGAGGGTGCAAAAGCAAAAGATCAGATTTGCAGTGCAAGCGTTGCGGAAATACTAGGCACACATCAGATCAGTGTTGGGCTTCATGGGACTCAATCAAAGACAAGCACAACCAGAAGAAAGATGACCAAGATGCTAGTAAATCTTCTGATTCTTGTATTGTTGCACATTGTAATCTTGGATTTAATGAAATGATTTCTCTTTCATCTTACAAAGATTGTTGGCTGCTTGATACTGGTGCAACATCACACATGACATTCAGAAAAGATTCTTTTGAAGAACTTAATGAATCAATAGATGGCATAGTTTACTTTGCAGATAAGTCAAGTATTAAACAAAAGGGAATGGGCACCATTCGACTGAAGATGCCTGGATTCCCTGATTTCTTGTTGAAGAACGTTCTCTATCTTCAAGAGTTGCAGAGAAGCCTGTTGTCCATGGTGGAAATTCGACAGCAAGGCCATTCCATCCACATGTTTGATGGAATCGTTGAAATAAGAAAGTCCTCTGACAACCAAGTCATCATGACTGGATACGAAGATGGAAAGCTGCTGAAGCTCAAGGGTTCATCCGCAAGATTTCAGAACTATGCCTACCTCTCTCAGCATGGAGAAGGTAATATGTCATCTAGCTCATTGTGGCATGCAAGATTTGGTCATCTAAATTATAACAGTCTTCGCTTGTTGGGAAAGAATGGTGTATTTGGCTTTCCCACCATTCCTAAAGAGAAGAATAAATGTGATGCATGTATTTTAGGGAAACATAGTAAGCTGCCATTCCATGAATCTAATTTCAGAGCAAGTAGGAAATTAGAGTTAGTACATTTTGATTTGTGTGGCCCAATGCCAACTCCTTCAGCAAATGGGAACAAGTATTTTATGACATTTGTTGATGACTACTCAAGAATGTGCTGGATTTACTGTTTAAAGACAAAGTCAGAAGCATTTCAGACATTCAAAGACTTTCATGCATTGATTGAAAAGCAAGCACAATCAAAAATTGGTACACTTCGTACTGATAATGGAAAAGAATACACTTCAAATGCTTTTGAAGCCTGTCTTCGCCAACATGGAATTGCACATCAGACTACCATTCCCTACAATCCTCAACAAAATGGTGTAGCAGAAAGAATGAATAGAACCATAATGAATATGGTTCGCTCAATGATGTTTTTCAAGAATGTAAAACTAATGTTTTGGGGTGATGCAGTAAAATGTGCAGCATATTTGAGAAATAGAAGTCCCTCAAATGCTCTTGAGGACAAGACTCCACATGAAATGTGGTTTGGCCATCTCCCTTCAGTCAGGCATCTCAGAGTTTTTGGTTCCACCTGTTATGCCTTGATTCCGAAGGAGTGAAGAAACAAGCTTGGTGCTTGAAGCAGAAGATGCATTTTCCTGGGGTACGAAGAATACTCCAAGGCATACCGTTTGTATGATGAGGTAAACAAGAAATTTGTTATTTCCAGAGATGTCATTTTTCTTGAAACTAATAAAAATGACCAGTCCATTGAGAGACAGCTTGATCATCTGGAAAATTATCCTCATCCAAAGAAATATTCTGAAAATGAATATGAAATTCCAAACCTTGAAGGGGGGATTCCTATTCTGGAACAACCTTTGGAATTTCCATATGAAGCACCAACTCCCCCGCATGAAGAAGTTCCTACTACTTCACCTAATCAAGAGATTCAACTGGATGACGTGATTGAGAGAATTGAAAGACTCTCAATCAATGATGAAGAACCACCAGCTGATCAACCAGGACCATCACAGAAGATTCCTAAATGGGCCACAAAGACACTTGAAAGTGTCCATCAGGATGAAATTGGAAAGACGGGAACGAGAAGTTCGAAAACACATGGAGGAGAAGCAGATAATTCAGGCGATGACATGGATGTATCATTTGATTGTGAATTTAATTTATCTGCTAACCTTGAACCAACTTCCTTTGGAGAAGCTTCTACTCGAGCTGAGTGGAAAGAAGCTATGCAAAATGAGTATGATGCACTCATAAAGAATGGAACTTGGAAGCTGTTTGACCCTCCAGTTGGAACCAAACCAATTGGCTGCAAGTGGGTGTACAAGAACAAATACAAATCAGATGGCTCACTTGACAAGCACAAAGCGAGGCTTGTAGCAAAAGGCTATGCACAGAAATAAAGAATTGACTATGAAGAAACACTTTTTCTCCTACAGCAAAATGGGCTACCATCCGTACCTTACTCTCTTTGGCTGCTCAGAAAGGGTGGAAAGTTCATCAAATGGATGTGAAGACTGCT
>LPNX011079436.1:20295-33433 GCA_001517045.1 Pseudotsuga menziesii
ATGAATGTTTAGCCATGAATAGATTAATTGAATTGGGAGTTATTACCAACAAGTTTGAAGAATTAGCATAACTAATTTGGAATTTAATGATGAATTTTAGACCCCTCGGTTTGATTGAATTGAGTTGAAACATAGATTAGCTAAAACCCTATTTTTTAGCTCTGTCTGAATATTCTTTTTTCCAATTCACATTTATAAGCATAGAGTTCAAGAAGTGCTGCTTCTTTTATTAGTGAATAGGTAAATTTATTTCAGTACTTATTTTGTAAATGACAGTGTTGGTGTGAAGTCGAGTTGGTAGTCTTAAAGGTAACAAAATTCTAATTCCTCTAGAAGAGTTATTGTACTTGAAACAGATTCCTTTTTTATGATGGAGCAGTTTTAGAACTCTAGTGTGTATAAAGAAGAGTTTATTACATAGAAAATTTATGTTGGAATTGTTTGAAACATTAAAGATTGACTAAATAGCATTTCTTTTGTAGGTAAGTTTGAGATTTAAGATTTCTTTTGACAGTAGGATCTCCTTTAAGATTGGAACATTTGAATGCGTAGTTGCTTTGATTCTAAGAGTTAGAAAATTAAAGGTAGATTTGTTATTGCTATGTGGAGATTTTGGAAAATAGATTAAAAGTTAGTATGGTTTGAAATTGATTTAGGTTTGATTAATTGAACTTGGTAAACTTAAATTTTTTCTATTTGGATTGTAAACAACAATTAGAGATTGGTTCTTTTCCTATATTAGACTTGACAACTTTTGATCTTTGTTGCTTAAGAGAGTAGTTAGTTTTATGAACTATGTTCTTTCTCTCTGCATGTGAGTAGATTGAAGTCACCCTAGGAATTAGCTTTAAACTATATTACCCTGCACATATAGTGTAACAACTTGAAGTAGATAAGTTAAAATCAATTCAGATATTTTTGGAAACAAAACCCCACCACTAACTAACCCTAGGGATAGGTATACAGGCAAGAAGACAGAAGGAAATAGCACCCAAAAATATGTTGAATTAAATACTGGATTAGAGGAAACTGGTATCCCTCAATGTGAACTGTTACACTCTGTGGAGATACCACAAAATCTTCAAACTTCACCAACAAAGGGAGACCCCAATTTGGTTGACATTGTGGACGTGGAAAAAGTGAATTCCATTTTTGGTCATACACAAAATTTGGTGATTTCTCAAGTAGAATCTGCCATAATTCCTTACAGCCCATCTTTAGGAAATTCTCCTTCTCAACAATAGCCTAGGAGAGAACGTTTGGATTTCATCCCATCCTCAAAGAGAGATAGGCTAGGTTTCAATTAGTTTAGGAATCCTCTTGTTATGAGTGACTAGGAAGTAGAACACCATATGGAAGGAGAAGGAGAACATGAGGGATGAGTAGAAACAACCTTTGGCTTCCCCATTTTGGATCTTGCACATGATGTCAATATGAAAAATATCCCAACATCTCCATTACCTACTTTCTATAGTAAAAGTACCGAAGATCTGGATACCTTTTTGTTTGAATTTGACATCTTGTGTAGGAACTATAACTATTTACATGACGCACAAAAGTTAAAACTGTTTCTTGCCACCCTTAAAGAGTCTACACTTAGATGGTTTATGGGTCTGGGAGAATCCACTATTCGAAGTTGGGATGACATGAAGAGTTCCTTCCTTAAGAAATACCGAGACTACCATGGGCTTAAAGACTCTCAAAATGATATCTTTAAAATGCACCAGCATGAAGATGAGAGTCTTGAGGATTTTCTTGAACACTTTATCTTTGTACTGCAGAAGTCTAAGTACAATACTCTACAGGAAGATTTGGTTAGAACTCTTTTTCTAAAAGGGATTCTGGAAGATTATGTGCAAATCCTCAACCTCATGGCATCAAGAGATGTGTCCCATATATCCTTTGAAGAAATTATTGAATTATGTAGGAAATATTCTAGAAGTAGAGCCAACGCTGGAAGAAATGTGAGGGAGGGTCCTTCCCACACTTCTAGAACAACAGGAACTAGTGGGGTCACAAGAACAAAATTAGGGAACTTGTTGGAAAATTTTAAAACTGATATTTTAGGCACCTTGAGTTCTCAATTCGATGTGTTGAAAACTAAAAGGTGGAAAGAAGAAGATGACATTGCAGCACTACATATATTCTATCCTAAATGCATAAAAGGCACCCTCTTAAAGAGACTGTCCCCTTAATATTATTTTAGTTTGTACTCTTTGTTCAGACAAACACCCTACTAATAATTTCCCTTCATTACCAAAATTGCAATCCCTTTATAAGATTAATACTGAACCCATGGATCAATCGTATGCATAAAAAAGGCCATGGAATCATAGACCCCAAAACATGTACCCAGAGCCTACTTTTCAAAATCCTGCATCTTATTACCCAATGCAACAACCTCACCAGCAATGGAGTCCACAAATGTGGAAAAATTGGTCATCTCAGCCTACTCAAACCAAACCATGGCAGCAAGGCTAGCGAGGACAGTCTTATGGAGGAACTCAACCAACAATGCCATTACATACTCCTCCTAGTTACTCTCCACATCCACCCAATGTGCAATAATTATTACCTAGTTTTACACCACCTGCACTTCCTCCTATACCCCCAGTTCCACAACAGTATCAGAATCCAAACCCCCCTCAACCCATGTTGTTGCTTGCGTAACCTATACTGAATCCTAATAACAAACCATCCCAGCCTCTTCATAATGCTGAAATGCAAATGGCCCCAACTTATGTGATTCATTCAGCTCCTATACAAGAAATACAATTAAGGTCTAGGAAAATTTTAAATAAAACCCCTCCACCAGTGATTATTTAAGAAGAATGTGGGGAACAAACTGCTGAAAAAGAAGTTCAAGAGGAGGAAGAGGTTCCAAATGCATTAGAAAACACTCAAGTATTTAGAACTCAGATTTCTCAATCAACTGCAGAGCCACAATTGAATAATGATCCTCCTTATCCAAAAAGGTTATTAATAGAGGTTTGTAGTTCATTCGCAAATTGATCTTGAGAATGAGTTAAGAAATGTTTGTATTCGAATTCCATTACTCTAGGACATTAGAGATGTTCCTATTTATTCAAAGATGGTAAGAGAGTTATGCTTGAAGAAGCCTAGTCTAAAAAAAAAAGATCCACCAACAATACATGTTATAGGCCAGCTGTCTGATTATATTTCAGACCATCCCTTACTTCCAAAGTTTGCAAACCTTGGGAACCCAATTGTAACTATTTGTATTAATGAGATTCCCATAGGAAACAATCTAGTTGACTTGGGGGCAGCAATCAATGTTATGTCTATGACCACCTTGCAGAAATTACAATTGTATAATCTCCTTAGACCTACTCCTACGATTTTTGAATTGGCTGATAGGAGCACAATTAAACCTATAGGGGCATTGGATGACATCACAGTCACTGTAGCTTT
Organism: Pseudotsuga menziesii; assembly: GCA_001517045.1. Classification (NCBI taxonomy): domain Eukaryota; kingdom Viridiplantae; phylum Streptophyta; class Pinopsida; order Pinales; family Pinaceae; genus Pseudotsuga; species Pseudotsuga menziesii. Next base: position 23,728 of record LPNX011079436.1, read on the forward strand.
TTGGGAGTATCTAATGGATTTCCTGGTACTTTAAACCAAATATCCAATTAAGGAACACCCCATTATATTAGGTAGACCCTGCTTAGTAACCGCTAATGCTTTCATAGGATGTAGAGAGGGTATTTTAACTATATCAAATGGTACTTCTCTATAGAACCTTATCATTTATCCACTAGCTCAACAGGTAAAAGAAAACATGTTATGGTTAGAAAGTCCTTATGGAGATGAGGATGTTGAACAACCTTTACTATCCTTCAGTCAAACTAGGGGACTGGAAGACCAAACTGAAGATGATAATTTAGATCAATTTATTTTAGCCACTACTAGTGCTGATTTTCCCTGGTCCTTTTCTGACTTGGATTATGTTTTCACTAAAAATTTTCAAGAACAGTATGAACCTTAAACTATCTCATCATTCATAATTTTATTTATAGATGAGAAAGTCAGAGCTTTAACCATACCAATGGAGATTAGTCCTGGAAGGTATTTAATTATTAATGAAAATTTGACTCAAGACCAACAAAGTTAGTTAGTCCAATTACTGAAAGCACAGTCTAGAGCATTTGCTTGGACTTATGCTGATATGAAGGGAATTCACCCTGACACATGTATCCATCATATTTACACTCAGGAGAACATTAGGCCTATAAGGCAACCATAGAGGAGAATGAACCCTGCTCTTAAAGATATTGTAAAAGATGAGTTACAAAAATTACTTGATGCAGATTTTATTTATCCCATTTCTGATAGTAAATGGGTATCTCGTTTGATGACTGTCCCAAAGAAGGGAGGTAAGTGGAGAATATGCGTATATTTTCGGGAACTAAATAAAGCAACTTTAAGAGACTATTTTCCTCTTCCCTTTTATAGATCAGGTCTTGGACACTTTGTCCAGGAAATGGTATTTTTCTTCTCTCGATGGATACACTGGATACAATCAAATGAGAATAGCCCTGGAAGACAAAGATAAAACTAATTTCACTTGTCCATGGGGAACATATGCTTACAAGGTGTTACCATTCGGATTGTGTAACGCCCCGGCTACTTTCCAAAGGGCAGTGTTAGGAATTCTAGTTGACTTGGTTCATGATTGCTTGGAAATATATATGGATGATTTTACAGTATATGGTAATGATTTCAAAGAAGCCTTAGATAACTTAAAAAAATTCTTAATCACGTGCCAAGAAACAAACCTTTCCTTAAGTCATGAAAAGTGCAAAATGATGTTAACTGAGGGCAGTGTGTTAGGACATCATATCTCATCCGAAGGTATCAAGGTAGATCCAAAAAAAATTGAAATCATTACCAGTTTACCTCCACCAACTACGCAAAAGGAAGTTAGAAGTTTTCTGGGACATGTGGGTTACTATCGTAGGTTTATTGCCAACTTTACTAAGATAGCAGCCCCACTTTTGAAGTTGTTAGTGAAGGACACTGATTTTTGTTGGGATCAACACTGTCAGGAAACTTTTGACACTTTTAAAATAGAACTGTCCTCAACACCTGTTTTGAGAGGAGCAAGCTGGTCTTTGCCCTTTCATATACAAACTGATGCTTTTGATATTGCCCTAGGGGGAGTGCTTAGACAAAAATAAAATCAATCTTATTATGCTATTATTTTATCAGTAAAAATTTAACACCAGCAGAACTAAATTATACAGTGACTGAAAAAGAATTTTTAGCAGTAGTTCATGCTATTAATAAATTTTGACATTACATTACTGGCTATGATGTTTTTGTTCACAATGATCATTTTGCTATTAGATTTTTGATGAATAAACCTATAACTAGTGGCAGAGTTACTAGATGGATTCTTTTGCTACAGGAATTTAACATTACTATAATTGATAAACTAGGAAAGGAAAATCTGGTTGCAGATTTTCTTTCGCAATTGACTCATAATGATGATAATGTTCTTGTAGATGATACTTTTCCTGACGAACATTTGTTTGTTGTCTCCATTAAAATACCATGGTTTGCAGACATAGCCAATTATTTAGTTATAGGAAAAGTACCTGCTCATATGCCATCATATGAAAAATGAAGGATCATACAACAAAGTGCCAACTATGCATGGGTAGGTAATGATCTCTTTCGCATTGGTCCATATTTGATTATCAAATGTGTAAGAGAAGATGAGATGTATGATATCCTACAAGCCTGTCTTGATGGGCCCTGTGGACGACATTTTTCAAACAAGTGGACAACATACAAGGTGTTACGTCAAGGTTATTACTGGCTTACACTTTTCAAAGATGCCATAAAATATGTATAGGGTTGTGATAGTTGTCAACTGATGGGGAGACCCACTGTTGCTGATGAAATTACTTTACAAACCCAGGTACAGATTGAAACATTTGAAAAGTGGGGATTGGACTTTGTTGGACCAATCTCACCAATGTCATGAAAAACAAAGATATACATTAGTTTGTACTGAATATGTGACTAAGTGGGTAGAAGCAAAAGCTATGCTAAGGGCCACTAAGAAATTAGTCATAGAGTTTATTTATGAAGAAATTTTTACTCACTTTCGGACTCCTCATGAAATTGTGACTGAAAATGGAGCATAGTTTGTCTCAAAATAAATGAAAGAACTAATAGAGCAGTATGGGATTAAACACTATAAATCCTCTCCTTATCACCCCCAAGCAAATGGTGAGGTGGAGTCAACAAATAAAGTGTTATAAGCCATTTTGACCAAAACTGTGCAAATGCATCATAAGGACTGGGTAGATAGGCTTCCGGAGGAACTATGGGCTTATAGGACTACGTGGAGAAATACCACAGGGAATACTCCATATAAGCTTGTTTATGGGAAATAGTCTTTGCTCCCTATAGAATTTCAAGTGAAAACCTTCCATACTGCTGTACAATTGAGCATGAATTTTGATGAAGCCCAGGAACAGAGATTGATGCAATTAAATGAACTTGATGAAATTAGACAAGATGTTATCTAATGAATTGCTTTAGTCCAGAATCAAAGGACTAAATGGCATGACAAGTTTTTGAAGTGGAAAAATTTTCAAGAAGGTGATTGGGCCCTATTGTTTGACTCAAGATTTAAACACTTCAAAGGTAAACTTACAACTAGGTGGATGGGACCATATGAAATTGTGACTATTTTTTATAATGGCTCTATCAAGATAATAACAATTGATGATGAACAAGTTACATTTGTGGTAAATGGACATCGGTTTAAGGTATACCATAAACCTCTTTCTAAGTAGGAATTCATTCGTAATATGACTCAACAATCCGAGCTAGAGTTGGTAGGTGAAGAACTGACTTCTTCACCTCCTACTCACTTGAAGTGATATCTGATGGAACTGTTTCTTTGTATAAATGTATAGGAGTGTTTTTTTCTTATCAATAGGTTCTCTTTTTGAATTACGCAGGTATTTTCTTTGGTGAGAGCTCAGGGTATTTTAAAAGGGAAGTCTTTCTGTTACCTTTCTTACTTTAGAAAGTTGGTTCCTTTTACAAAGAATTTTCAGGAACTTTCCTAATTTGAATTAATTTCTAAGAGATACTCTGAATATCTTTACTAGTTTTGTTTAGTTATTGGAATACCTATATCAAATAAAAATTGAATTTTTTTTGTCATATCTATAGGACTTGTTGTTTTCAGTTCAATTCTTTTATATGGAGTTGTTCTTCTTTATTCATATAAGTTGTCTATCTATCTAGTTGTGCCTCTATTAGTGATTTAAAGACTCAAGGGGTTTCACTTATGGACTCATACTATACTAGTGCAATTTGACTTGGTTTCACACTTGATTGAACGAGCATTTTTACAAGTAGTAATAGCTCGGCACATTGAGTTATTATCCAGACGGGCACCACCATAATTTTATAAGAGATGGTTTTCAAGACTGACGAATATTTTGATCATTATCGATTGGATTTCATTATATATATATATATATATATATATATATATAAAATTCCATCCATCTCATCTTTTTCAATTTATACAGTTATAGGGGTTAGTTGTTCATACAGACAAACCTTTATAGGAATGCTGCAACAAAAGCATATTCCAATTTAATACGATCCCACTCCTATAAGGTTTTCAGAGCTGCTCCCCCACTCATCTATGCATAATCAAATTATAAATTCTATCTTCAAGATGAATTTGGAACAAGAGCCTCTGATAGAAACAGGGTGTAAGAGGTTAACTCGCTAAGATACTAAACAGGTCCGCTGGCATTGGGTACCGTCCTATGGTATAAACAGGTAAACCCATCAGGGTAATGAACATGCCTGTTGGCAATAGGGCATTCTTCCCAAGGAATAATTTTCTTAGGTATTACAGCTACCCCACCGGAGTACTAAATAGGCTCCTTGGCAGTGGGCTTTGACTTTGATATCTATTTTAATGCCTCATTTATACTTGTTTGTATGAACAATGTACATTTGTAAATGTTAAAGAGAAGACATGTTTGGTTAAACGAAAATTAAAATGGACTGTTTGTAATAACCATTCGATGATCATCTTCAAATGCTTTAAGTCTCTATTACCTGATCTTTACTATAGAAGAGGTTCACGCCTCTAGAGTGTAGTTATGTTTAGTGATTTAATGAACATAGTTGTGAACGTTATTTTCACCATTCAAACCTTCTTGTGTGAAGCTGAGCCAAGTTGACCAGTACACTATTGGTCTCATTTAGTACTCCTCTTATCTTGTTTTTTAGAAGGCACCATATTTTGTGAAGAAATTCTTTTTGGATAAAGAGGAGAAAGTCTGTATTTATGGATTGAAGTTTTGAATCTTTTTAATAGTTAGATGCGAGAATAAGATTTACAGATCATGGATTCCTTTTAATTATGCCTTTATATTGATAATAATGCATAGTTTTTTTACCTAACCTTGTCTATGTGTGGTCAGATGAAGAAGCAACAACTGAATATCATTAATGGAAACTATGCAAGTAATTTGTTGGGTACAACAAATTTTCCAGGCAGTTTCAGTTTTATTTTTCAACTCACAAAAGTTGGACATTTTGGAGAAAGAAAGTTATTTGTCTTTGCTTGTAACATTTTCATCCTGCTAGAAACCATTTCCACCTCTGCAAGCTTGAAAATGCCCCTGTATCTGAACATGAAAATACTAGACTCATGCTGGGTCAGATGTCTGATGGGGTGCTGGAATAAGTCCTAGGAAAACTGGTAAATTAAATTTTTGAGGTAACGTCCAGAACGCTGGAGTAAGTTTTAACTGTTGAAATACAGGCATCTTTTTAATTTGAAAAATGATGAAATAATGGGAATTTACCTTGGCAAATTATATTCCATATTCTACGAGTATGTTTTGGTTCCTAAATTAGGCATAAGTATATTTTTCAACCATGCTCAGAATCACCTCTTTTATTGCATATAATTTCCTTACATACAAACCGTGGCAAATTTTATTTCATATTATTGATCATTTTATACCAATAATTTATACACAATAGTTTATGTTTTATATAATAGTTTGCCACTTTAATTTTTATTTATGTCATTAATTTTCTAAAGTCCGAATCCTGACTCCATGACTAAAAGTGACATTTGATATGTCTTAATGCTATGAATTTTTCCTAGAACATGTCATTATTATTATAAGGTAGGGAAGTATGGGCAGTACATTCCTTTATCTGTTATAATTTCTCTTGCACATTTGTCATTACCATTCTAATTTTCCATTCCTTGCCATCATACTTTTAAATGGGATGGTTCTAGTTTTCGTTACTACCATCTGGAGGGAGTTTGATAGAGGTTTTCGATGACCATTCAAATTGTTGTGTGTTCTCACTACACCATTTACTTTGTTCCTCATCCTATCCCTATGTATCCACGATGATTAATCGCCATGAACCCACTACGTATGATCAATTATTAGACATGCCTGAGTTTTCAGCTTGCAATGAGTTGTTTGTTCGAGCCGGATGGAATCCTTTCTTAACCACTCTTCAGGGGCATGATGATGCAGTATCCTTGCAATTTTTCTTAGGGCTCGACAGTCACACTGCCAAGGTAGGGTCGTTGGTGTTTCAAGTCACAGAGGAATCAGTTGTGCAGGCTATAGGGCTTCCACGAACAGGGGACCAATGGTTCAAGAACTTCAAGTTGCCGTGCAAGGATTATGACTATGTTTTTAAACCAGAGTTTTTGACTCTTAAGGGCAAAAAGAGATTTCGAAACTATGGATCAGAGAAGAGTTTATCAAACCCTCTAGTGATTATTACCAAGCTTATCACTTGTGAAGGTCGGTTTTCTACTTTCAAAGCTTGCCATTTTTTATTTCTTTCAGATTTTGAATTTGGTAAGCTCCTCAACTTCCCATTTTATTTCTAGAAAAGTTTAGGGAATATAGCCTCTCAGGTCAGAAAAAATGTAGAAAACCCTACTCATAGCCTGTATCATCATGGTCTTATTAAGATGGTTGTTTTAGCTGAATTGAAGAAAAGGAATCAGGCTTGGGAACAATTTCTATATGAATTATATAACTCCCATATTAGTTCGCCTCTAGTTAATGATGTAAGCGAACCCCATATTCCTGATCCTATCGATAAGGTATCCTCTGTGAATGTTTCTAAAGATTGAAATTATGTTAAAACATCGGATTGTGGTTTCCCTAGTGATATTCAGGAACAAGTAATTAAGAATTGTAAGAGAGAAGGAAGGTCCAATGCTAAGAAGCCTTGAGGGTTAAAAGTGAGACAAGCAAATTCTCAGTTTGATAGTGGGAAAGGACAACCTGACTTTGGGAAATCTACTGTTTCGTCAACTCGTAGCATGGCTGCCCAGAAGAAAAAGACAGAACCTAAAGATAAAAAACCTATTCACGTCTAGTTATCAGCATCTACTTCTTCATCTGCACATGATAATTCTCATTCAATTGATTCCCGTTATAGTCCTCCAATGCCAAGTCTTGTTGCAGATTCTTTATTTCCAATCCATTCCTAGTCATCTTGGGTTTTAAAATCTAATAAAAAATTCATCAAATCTCATTAATCAGCTACTTCATCCCAAGGGATTGAATATTTTCAACAGAGAAACCTTGAGTTAACCAAACAGTTATAGGAACATATTCGATTGGATCGATATATTAAACAAGAAAATGTAGTCTTGAAAACTAAGGTGGTGTCCCTGCAAACCCTAGTTGTGTTAGAATAATCAAACCCATAGTATTACCCCCTTATACATTAATTCATTTATTTTTGTCTTATTTGCCTAGTTCATGAGTCCCACGATGTGCAAGTTGCTAATTGCCTATCCATAGAGGTCAAACTTGCCATATTTGACTCATGTAGCGCTTGGGAAAGCCTTATAAATCAAATCTACTTTATTCCTAGCCTCCTAGATGCCTATCTACTTTTTCTGCTTTATTCCCTGCTTTTTCAGTGTTTTAAGGCACATAGGAAAGCAAGACTAGGTGAGGTGAACTAGCTTTGTGTCCTATTTCTCCTCCACTCTTTTCTCCATGAAAAAGCATCTATGAGCTACCATTCCACCACTCATTAGCTTGCCCATGCACCCTTGCAAATTCGTGAGCCTCATGACAGATTTGGGATCATCTTTTTACACCTATGGGGGATTTGCCTATTTTGGGTAAGCCTACTTTATGCTAGTTTTGGATGCCTCCTTATGCATTCGATATCTTGATGTATTCTATATATTCAGAAACCTATGTTATTATAGGGTTGGCTATTATAGACTCAGTTAATATAATTTTGTGTTACAGCTCCATATGCAGTCTCCATTGTTAGCAATTTTGCATGATCAATTGATAATTGTTGTGAGTGAAATCAATCTATTGCAGGCCTGAATTTCTACATGGTATCAGAGCCATTGTAGGTTGTTACTCTCCTTCAAAATTGTTTTGCAGGTTTGACATCAAGAATGGGATCCTTCTCCTGACAGCTAGGACATATTTTCTAAAGCTATGGATTCACAGAAAACTATCTTGACTCCCTTCAACTATTTTGAATGGAAAGCAGAGATGGAGATCTTGTTGAGAGAGAAATGCCTCTACAGGGTGACTATGGCTATAGAAGCAGAGCCCAATGCTACTGCAGAGAAGATCAAATGGCACAATCGGAGAGATGAGGCCTATGGCCTCCTATGTCTCAGTATTTGCCGACACCTCCTTTTCCATCTCTATGGATTAACTTCACTGGATCAAGTATGGGAGAAGCTGTCTGAGCTTTTTGGAAAGATAGATGAGATGAGGGGACATCAGATCGAAAATGGGCTGATTTCTCTGAGTCCCAGCAGCTTTGAATCCCTGCAGCTATATTTCTCCAAGTTCAAAGCACTAGTTTTGTAGCTGAAGCAGTGTGGTATCGAAAAGAAAGATGATCAGCTCATGTTGGCCATCCTCTCAAAGCTAGGACCTGAATACTCAGTCTTTGTTTCAACCTTCTATGCCACAAAACTCACAGCTTGAACCTGGAAGATGCCTAGCCTCGCAGATTTCATGGAATATCTCACACAAGAACAAGACAAGCTGGTGATGATGGGCATCATCAAACCATCCAAAGATCAAGCTTTGATTGCTGGAGATTCGAGGATGGATTCAAAAAGAAAAAATAAAGCTAAAAATCCACCTAAGCAAAAGAGAGACAAGAAGAAGTCTCCTGAGGATCAACAAGGTCCCAAGAAAAATACCCATAAGAAGGAAAACAAAGGTGAAATGAACAAGTGCTCATACTGTTCGAAGGGAAATCACACTGAAATCTCTTGTATGAAAAAGCAGATAGACATGCTAACTCAACTGTTGGAGAAGAATGGCATCTCCCTTCCAGAAGGCTCAAAGAAGAGNAGGCCAAAGCTATCAACTGTGTAGCCTATATCCAGAATAGGATGCCTCACAAACATCTTGATGGCATGAATCCCTTCGAAGCATGGAGTGGCCACAAGCCATATGTGACCCATTTCAGGATTTTTGGCTCAAAGGCTTGGGCTAGAATCCCGACAGAGAAGAGGAAGGCTTTGCAGCCCCAAAGCCAAGAGTGTCTTTTTGTNCACAGAGAGAGTTCATGCTCTAGTTGCTGGCACATCAAGCTCACCCAGTTTCATCATTGATTCTGGAGCTTCAAGACACATAGTTTCGACTAAGGAGGCCTTCTCCTCACTGGACAAGTTGAAAGGACCATATATTGTACTAGGAGATGACTCTCTCAGTAAAATTTTAGGCAAAGGAAGAATAGATCTTGATCATGGGCAGTTTAACAATGTGCTGTATGTCCCTGGTCTTGCCTCCAACCTTCTGTCAGTGTACCAGATGACCCACACTGTGTCTCCTAAGAAAGTCATATTCTCCCCTGATGATGTTGAGATCACAGAAATCTCAATTGGTTGAGTCATTCCTAAAGGAGTAGCGAATCATGCTCAAAAGGTATACATGTTTTCACACTTCCTACCTTACTCAAACCCCTCTGCTCTTCTTATCCATGCTAATGAAGCTANTTCTGATGGATATGAGTTTGTTTCAGACCCAAACAGCCCCACAAGGCCTAAATGGGCAGCCAAGACACTACATGCAGCAGGTGAGCTAGCTGGGGATCCCAATTACCCAAGGAGGACTAGATCTCAATTTGAGAGTGGTCTGTGCATGNATAAACTACAAGTATCTGTCTGATCTGAGTGAGAAAGAAATGGTCATAGGGTTTCCCAAGATAAAATTTTCCAAAGGAGTCTGCCAAGGTTGTATCCTAGGAA
>LPNX011079436.1:33502-69413 GCA_001517045.1 Pseudotsuga menziesii
GGAGATCCAATATGGCAAGCTTCCATGAAGGAGGAGTTCAATTCACTACAGAAGAGCAACACATGGGAGCTAGTGGATCTTCCTCCAGGAAGAAAGTTAGTCCATTGTAAGTGGGTCTATAAGACCAAGTTTGCTGCTGATGGTTCAACACTAAAGTACAAGACTATATTGGTAGCTAAAGGCTACTCATAGGTTCATGGCATCGATTACAATGAGACCTTTTCCCCAGTGGCAAAGATGGATTCCATCAGGCTAGCTCTAGCCATTGCAGTCTCAAGGCAATGGGAGATACATCATATGGATGTAAAGTGTTCCTTCTTGAATGGAGATCTCACAGAGGATATTTATATGCAGCAGCCCCAAGGTTTTTCTACTGACCATTCTCTTGTGTGCAGGTTGAGAAAGTCATTGTATGGGCTAAAGCAAGCCCCCAGGGCTTGGTATGCCAAGATAGATAGCTTCTTGCTATCTCTGAATTTTGTTCGGTGCAAATCAGATCTGAATGTATATTTGAAGTTAGTTAATGGTTCATTAATGATCATTGTGTTATATGTTGATGACCTCCTCATTACAGGAAGCTCACAGGCTGAGATTGCTTCCCTAAAAGGAGCTATGAACCAAGCCTTCTCCATGACAGATTTGGGGCTCTTAAGTCAATTTTTGGGGCTTGAGATCTCTCAAACCAAAGATGGAATCAAGGTGCACCAGTCCAAATATGCCTTGGGTTTGTTGATCAAATTCAGAATGCAAGATTGCAAAGCAAGCAAAACTCCCTTCCTTTCAGGAGTGAAGCTGGAGGAAGATGATTCTCCACCGATGGTAAACAATACACTATATAGGCAATTGATTGGATGTTTATTGTATTTGACACATACTAGACCTGATATTTGTTATGCAGTAAGTGTGGCTTCTAGATTCATGGATCAGCCTCATGAGATCCATTGGAAAGCAGCCAAGAGGATCCTTAGCTTTGTTCAAGGAACAAGGACACATGGGATCTTCTACAAAGCCAATTCTGACCTTGATTTGGTTGGATTTACTAACAGTGATTGGGAAGGTGATAGAACAGAAAGAAAGTCCACTTCAGGTTATGTGTTCATGCTTACAGAAGGGCCAATCAGCTGGTCAAGCATGAAACAGAGTGCCATTGGACTCTCATCTACAGAAGCTGAGTACAGAGGAGTTGTCAATGTAGCAAATTAGTGTTTATGTTTGCAGGGTTTACTTGGAGAGTGTGGTTTCGAACCTGAGTACTCAACTACCATCTACTGTGATAACCAGAGTACCATTCAAATCTGCAAGGATCTAGTTCAGAAGTAGAGAACCAAACACATTGAGATTCACATGCACTACATCAGAGAGCTTGTGCATGATGGCACCATTCACCTACTCTTCTGTTCATCTTCAGAACAAGTAGCTGATATCTTCACCAAAGCATTTTGTGAGAAGACCTTCGGCAATCTCAAATCACTGCTTGGGATTATTGATCATGCTGTAAAGGCATGAGTGGAGACAAGATTCTACAATTTTTTTTTACACTCCATGTTTAAGGGAGGATTTTCCCAAGTTGGTTTTGCCTCTTTCCTTGTTTCATATGGACTTGCAGTATGTAAAAGGGTGACTAAGCCTTGTTGCTAGGCCCTATATTTTTTATTTATTACTCATAAAGTCAGGCTTAAGGGGGGGTGTTAGAATAATCAAACCCATAGTATTACCCACTTAGACATTAATTCATTTATTTTTGTCTTATTTTCCTAGTTCATGAGTCCCACCATGTGCAAGTTGCTAATTGCCTATCCATAGAGGTCAAAATTGCCATATTTGACTCATGTAGCACTTGGGAAAGCCTTAGGAATCAAAATTTATTTATTCCTGGCCTCCTAGGTTCCTATCTTCTTTTTTTACTTTATTCCCTGTTTTTTTAGTGTTTTAAGGCACATAGGAAAGCAAGACTAGGTGAGGTGAACTAGCTTTGTGTCCTCTTTCTCCTCCACTCTTTTCTCCATGCAAAAGCATGTATGAGCTACCATTCCACCACTCATTAGGTTTCCCATTCACCCTTGCCAATTCGTGAGCCTCATGACAGATTTGGGATTAGCTTTTTACACCTATGGGGGATTTGCCTATTTTGGGTAAGCCTGCTTTATGCTAGTTTTGGATGCCTCCTTATGCATTCGATATCTTGATGTATTCTATATATTCAGCAACCTATGTTATTACAGGGTTGGCTATTGTACACTCAGTTAATATAAGTTTGTGTTACAGCTCCATATTCAGTCTCCATTGTTAGCAATTTTGCATGATCAATTGATAATTGTTGTGAGTGAAATCAATCTATTGCAGGCCTGAATTTCTACAAGTTGATGATATAAATGGGTCTAATCGTAGTCTTAGGAAGCAGTTGAGGAAAAAGGATAAAAAACTTCAGGAATTGATCAAAGCACAACAGAGAATAGCTCCATCCCCTCCTCAAGTGCAAGTGTTGTTTAACACTTCAACTTCAGTCTTTGGAATTTAACTCAAATTTTGATCATCAATTTTGTTTCTCAATTTTGTATATCAGGGTAAAAATTCTCTTGCATTGGGACATGAAAGGTCCTCGGTCTGGGGGAGATGATGGCCTCTTGTTTTGCTTGCCTACTTCCCTATTTCTAGTTCAAATTTATAAGGAATCAGCCATCTCTGACTCCATCTTGTTATATATTTCATGTTCAAATATATATTTTCAAGGACTATATCCCAAGGTTCTTGAAACAGGTAAATTTTTGGTATTTTAATTATTTTGTTTATCATTTCAATGGATTTCAACTTATAATTAAAAACTCTAACTTATGATTAAAAATGTTGATCCTTTGTCAAAGTATTGTTTCTCACACAATTACCCTCTTTTCCCGGTGGCTCGATCCCGCACCTATTTTGGGACTCACTGAGCATGTGTCGATTGGTTCAGTTATCTGGGTTATTTATTTTTCTGAAATAACATATGAGTTCTGCATTCAATCCCTTCCATATTGACCATGACCTACCTATTGGCATTATGTAGCCTTGCTCTGTCCAAGAATCATGGGCCCTAATCTTAAACAACGTGTGGGTTTCAGGCTTCTTGATCGCTGATTTGCAAAGGATCTGAATCAATTCTGATGTCTTAACCTATTTTCTACATTGGATAAGTTGTTAGTTGTTTTTATCCTCCTACATAAGCGTAGCTCTTTTGGGAAAAGTCAACCCTTTTCAGTGGTCGACTCGTGATGTAATTTGAGGTATAAATATGTATGTGAAAACTTTGTTTGGTTACACAGGGTACTCCCAGAAGACCGAACACCTTGAGCAACTGCTTCACCCAAATAGATCACAGATCAACGCACCGATGTTTGTCACGTGGTTAAAACCCTTGAGAGGGAGACAGTCCACAGCCCCATACAAATAGCTACTTGGAGCAATTTATTATGCAAAAGAAAGAAAGTTACATGAGCTTCTCATAATCGATCAACTAGCCAAGGACCCTCTATGCTCTTTAAATAGAGATCATAGACCAATTGGGTGTTAAACCACATATCAATGGTAGGTATGATCTAAGAGAAGTTGAACCATTGGATCACTCTATGTCTAGAAGATATTGTGACCGTTGGATTAGAATATTTACAAATGCATACTATTGCATACTAAAGAAACACACTTTTACCTAATGGATATATTACACAAGTTGATCTTAACTAACTCCTAAGTGTCTAAATATCCTAACACCCCCCCTTAAGAAAAACTTGGGATAGGATTGAAGGATTTACGAAAGTGACACTATTAGGAGAAGGAAGGACGCATTAGATCCTATCCCCCCTTAAGGACACATTCCTGAACTCCTAACATACACAGAAGTTTAGAAAACTTCGCTTCTATAAGAGACTTGGTGAAGATCTCTGCAACTTGATCATTTGTAGGGCAACAGAGAACTTCAATAACACTATCGTGAACTTGATTTTTGATGAACTGCATGTGTATCTCAATGTGTTTGCTACGCTGATGTAGAACTGGATCTTTGGAAAGATTTATGGCACTTTGATTGTCACACCAAAGTGGAGTAGGCTACTGCTGCTCGAATCCAAACTCTGAAAGGATATGTTGAGGCCATAAAGCTTCCTGACAAGCATTAACTGTGGCTCGATATTCTGCTTCTGCTGAAGAAATACCAAGTTCTTGTTGTTTCTTAAGAGCTCAAGTGATAGGTCCAGATCCCAGATTGAAAACATAACCTGCATTAGACTTTCGATCATCAGGATCGTCGGCCCAATCTGAATCAGTGAAACCAACCAACAAAGGTTCCCCCCTGTACTGTAATGAATCCCAAACTGAATTGTACCTCAAATATATCAAAGTATTCCTTTTGCTGCTTTCCAGTGACTTTCATGAGGAGTTTTCATATAACGGGAAACACGACCAACGGCAAAGGAAAGGTCAGGACAGGAATGATTCAAGTATAAAAGACTACCAACAAGCTGATGATACAAGGTGGCATCTACTTCAGGGGAAGTACAAGTGGTAGAAAGTTTGAATCCAGACTGGAAGGGAGAAGGGGCCGGTTTACAATATTCCATCTGGAAGCGATGAAGAAGGTCACAAGCATACTTAGACTCGGAAAGAAAGATTTCCTCTTTGGTTTGCAAGACTTGGATACCAAGAAAATAATGCAAATGTCCTAAGTCTGACATTTCAAAATTTTGCTTAAGACTATATTTCACATGGGTTATAAGTTTAGGGTCACTACCTGTAAGGATAAGATCATCAACATAAAGAACAAGTATGATGAGATGGTTTCCTACTTTCTTGGTATAGACATTGGGGTCATAATGGCATCTAGAAAAACCAGTGTCAAAGAGAAAGCTATCCATTTTGGCATACCAAGCTCTAGGAGCTTGCTTAAGGCCACATAAGGATTTCTTAAGGAGACAAACAAGGCTAGAGTTATCCTAAACATATCCAGGAGGTTGTTCCATGTAAATTTCCTCATGTAAATCACCATGTAAGAAGACAGACTTGACATCCATTTGATGGAATTCCCAGTTATGTAAGGCTGCAAGGGAAAGAACAAGGCGAATGGAGTTCATTTTTGCTACAGGGGAAAAGGTTTCATTGTAGTCAATCCCTTCAACTTAGGAAAAACCTTTGGCAACTAACCTTGCCTTAAGTCTTTCAACACTTCCATATGATGCATAAATTAGTTCTATAGACCCATTTACATATGACAAGTTTTCTTCCTTTAGGAAGAGGAAGAAGATCTTAAGTATCGTTTGCCATTAAGCAACGATATTCTTCATCCATAGCTGCATCCCAATCTAGATTTCCTAAAGCTTCTGCAAAATTTTCTGGATCATGATTCTCAAAAACTTGAACCAAAAGAGAAGGGGCTCACTGAAACTCAGAACGTGTTCATCGTTGATCTCTAGGATCATCGGGAAGATCACCAGCTGCTTCACATGTTGAACGAACCCATCGAGGAAGTATTGGTGCTAGTGCAATTGGAGGAACATGAGTAGGTGGAGGTGGATTTTCATCCTCACTGTCATCATCAGAAACTAGAGTTGGAAACCTGTCAAGGAAGATGGAAGAAGAATAAGAAGAATAAGGCACAATAGCCAAATTAGGCTTGCATGCCAAAGATATCACACCTGTCAAGTTAGGCTCATAGGCCAAGAGATTTTCATCAAATTTAACATCTCTTCTAATGATTATATCATGTGAATGGGGAAGAAGAAGTCTATAACCTTTTACATCTTCAGAATATCCAACAAATATGCACTTTTCACTTTTAGGCTGTAATGCTTTTCGTTTTTCATCCGGAATGTGAGCCCATGCTTCACAACCAAACACACAAAAGGGACTTACATCTGGTTTAATTTTACTTCATGCTTCTTCTAGTGTTATACCTTGTAAAACTTTAGTGGGTGTGTGATTAACTATGTAATTTGCACAATTTATGGCCTCATGCCAATATTGAAGACTTAGTCCTTTAGATTGGATCATACAATTAGCAATTTATTTTAAAGTACGGTTCTTCCATTCAGCTACATCATTTTGTTATGGTGTATATGGAATAGTGTGCTGTTGTTGGATTCCTTGTTTAGTGCAAAAAATAGTGAACTTGTGGTTAACATATTCTCCTCATTTGTCAGATCTTAACTTAATAATTTGATGACCAGATTGTTTTTCAACAAGGGCCTTGTAGGCCAAGAACATGTTAAATACTTCACTCTTAAGTTTTAGGAAGTAAACCCAAGTGCGTCTAGAGTAGTCATAAATGAAAGTTAAGAAATATTTGAAACCGGAAAAGGAAGCAGATGGAAGAGGGCCACACAAGTCACTATGCACAAGCTCCAAGGGAACCGAGGCATGCCAAGAGGCACGTTTGTCAAAGCTGTCCTGATGATGTTTTTCGAGTACACATTTGGAACAAACACCATCCTCGCAAGATACCAATGGAAGACCAGTCACCATATTGTCTTTACATAGTTGTTGCAATGAGCAATAATTTAAGTGACCAAATCGCTCATGCCAAAGTTTTCTCAAGTTATCACTATGAGTAACAAAAACTGAAGGAAAATGTGATGACCCAAAGTTGTTAAATTTTTACAACCTTGTAATATCATCAATAGTTCCAGTAGCAAGGAAATTTTGAGGAATTTTAAAATCCTTGATTACAACTTGGTGAGGTGTAAACGTCACAATTTTACCTTCACCTGAATGAGTAATTTGATAGACTGATAACAAATTGCAGGAAATGTTTGGAACACATAGTACATCATTGAAATGACCATTTTCTACTGGAACTATTCCATATCCTACAACACTTAGAGATCTATCATCACCAACAAATATTTGTTTGGTATTACATTCATGCATAGTAGAAAAGATTGGATTTATCCTGAATCAATGAGCCATTCAATTGAAGTAGAATAAGAAGATGTAGTATAAGAGTAAAAAGAAGCATAAAGTGCATGTCCATGAGAGGTAGATTCTGAATATGAACCTAGGATGATGTGGTGCTTCTTCATTGCTGCTTCCAAGGTTACCATCTTCTTAAAACGCTTATATTCATCATGATTATATTTCCCACAAAAATTGCAATGACGCTCGGTCTTCTTTCCTTTTTTCTTGGATCCTTTGTCATTTTTTAAAGAAGGAGCTGACTGAGAAGGTTTGGGACCCTTGTTGTTTTGCTTATTATTGTGAAAATTATGTTTCTTGAGAGTTTTACTTTTCTTTTTGTTGGGACAATAAGGATTTCCCATATGTTTTTGCATTATTAATTATTCCAAGATGAATGAGCTTATCTTGCTCTCTAATTAAAGAATCACAAAAGGATTCAAGGCTAGGCTCTTGATAGCTAGATGTAGTCAAGGATTCTTTCATGGAGTAGAATGTAGATACAAAAACAAAATATGCAAGTCCATGTTTTGAAAGAATATGATAAATACATTATATGTCTTCTTTCTTAATCTTGCATTCTGCACATAATAGTCTAAGAGTTTTATCCTTAGATAAATAGTTTTGAATGCATGAAAAATCATTTCGATTCAAGGAAAGCAACTCATTCTCAAGTTGATGGCCCCAAATTTCATTATGTTTACCAAACACAGATTCCAACTTTTCCCAAGCGAGATTAGGTTCATTAATTCTAGATATGTGGAATCGTAAATCAATAGAGATTGACATCCCAGTCAATCCACGAGCTTCATCACATCTATTTTCCCATTTAATTTTTTTATCATCATTAGTGGGTTCTATTTCTTTCCCTGAGGTTATCCTGAAAAGCCCCCTGCTTCGCAAAACATCCTCCATACGATATTTCCATGAGAAATAGTTCAAACTTGTAAGTATAATATCACAAGGGGTGGCAATACTATAAAACAATGGCTGAAAAATTAGAAACTAACTGTCTGGATGCAAAGAGCTCGAAAAAAATATGTGGTTTTAAAAAAATGGCAATTAAAACTGATTCTCGATGATGAAGTTATGCTTGATCAAAGAAAACGTTGAAGATGTCCCCAATAGTGACGTGGCAGATATTAACTTGACCAGCTAAAAAAGAAGCCCCCTCTTCCCAAGATCAACCTCTGACAATCACTTTTGTAGAATAAGTGATGTTCACTTTTACAATAATGTGACTTTTAAATAGTGCGGCAATAAATTAAAAGACTTAAGTGACTCCCTTTTATTTTATTTTATTTATGTGAGATGCACTTTTATAATAAAGTAACTTGAAAATAGAAATTGCATGCACTAAAAAGTAGCTTAATAAGGCTTGAACTCAAGAGCTATTAAGTAATAAAACAACTTTGGACCAAGTGAGCTAAGTTTAAAAGGTACGTAAAATAATGGAAAGGGGAAGGGGGCCTTTTTTTTTACTCTTCTCTCTTGTTCTCTGTGCTTGCTTTCTTTTCCTGCAAATCACAAAAAAAAACGAAAAACAGAAACAAAAAAAACTTTTCCACACAATGAGGTTAGATCTTGGTTAGCTTAACGGAAAAAACTATGTTTCCAAGTTTTCTTACTATTTCTGATTTTCCATGATCACACAAGGTGCACGACAAAGAGCATACATAGCCGAGAAGACAAAAAAAACTTTCTCTTACTGTTTCTGATTCGCCGCGATCGCGCAAGGTGCATGGTAAAGAGCATACACAGTCAGGAAAGGAAACAGTCCGAGACTAAAACATAAAATTATCTAATAATAAACTAATAAAATATGAGATATTTACAAAAAACAAATCCGTCACTGTAACATTATAGCTTCAGATTTGCCGAAATGGGTGTTTCTGGAGCAAACAAAAATGGTTTTCGGTGAAACGAAAACTAGTTGCCGATGGAAACAATGCTTCAGACACAATGGAATAGATCCCATAGGCCACAAATGCACATAAAATCTAGAACCAAAAACCCTTTCAATGTTTCACCATCATCGGTTCCAGATCTTGATCAAAACCAAAAGCAGCTCTTCATAAAAGTTCTGATACCATGTTCGGGTACACAGGGTACTCCCAAAAGATCGAACACATTAAGAAACTACTTCGCACAAATATATCACAGATCAACACACTGATGTTTGTCACGTGGTTAAAACCCTCAAGAGGGAAATAGTCCATGGCCCCAGCCAAATAGCTACTTAGAGCAATTTATTATGCAAAAGAAAAAAAGTTACATAAGCTTCTCATAATCGATCAACTAGCCAATGACCCTCTATGCTCTTTAAATAGAGATCATAGACCAATCGGGTGTTAATTCATGAATCAATGGTAGGTATGATCTAAGATAAGTTGAACCGTTGGATTACTCTACGTCTAGAACATATCATGACCATCAGATTAGAATATTTACAAATGCATACTAATGCATACTAAAGAAACACACTTTTATGTAATGGATATATTACACAAGTTGATCTTAACTAACTCCTAAGTGTCTAAATATCCTAACAAACAAAAAAGGATTGATATCATATACTGTAAAAACTCTGATTTCAAGTTGTTAATCTACTACTGCATTTTACTTTAAACCTTCAGTTCTAGATCTAGAAGTGTTGGAGGCAGGGCCCACCTTCAACCCTTGTTACATATGCGTAGTTATGTTTTATTCCTATTTCTATAAGAAAACCCAGACACCATTTCTCCATGATACTGTTTTTATATGTATACTTGTAGTTTTATAAATAAATAAACAGGATTTACAAGACTCATGATTGGGGATATATATATATATATATATATATATATATATGCTTGCGTTGGATTTTCTTGTATTAATGAATGCATGTGGACAGGCTTATTTATGTTAATGAGCTTGCATAGACAGAGTATTTAATTCATGATTAATCCCAGCTTTTATTTGCATATTTAATTTGGTGAATTGTAGGTTTGAGAGAAATAGGAACAGTAGTTAAATATGTTGAATCTGAAATCCTTTTTCTTTCCTTTTCAGTAGCTAGATCATGTTGTAGAATCTAGTAATTGAGTGATTGAACCTCTCCCCAGAGTCTGTAGGTTAGCATTTTCATAATTTCTGTATAAATGACTTAGAATATGTATTTTTTTTAAAAGATTGTGAGGAATTTGGATGAAATTAGAGAGAGAGAGTTTGAAGCCTGTTAATATTTGAAATTGTGTATTTTCTAGTGTGTTCTAATTTCTTTTATTCATTTTCTCATCCATTCTTACCCATAGATTGATTTAGTTTGAAGACTTAGCATAACTGTTTTGGAATTTAATGATGAATGTTAGACCCCTCGGTTTGATTGAATTGAGTTGAAACATAGATTAGCTAAAACCCTATTTTGTAGCTCTGTCTGAATATTATTTTTCCAATTCACTTTTATAAGCATAGAGTTCAAGGAGTGTTCTTTCTTTTATTAGTGAATAGGTAAATTTATTTCAGTAATTATTTTTTAAATGACAGTGTTGGTGTGAAGTAGAGTTGGTAGTCTTAAAGGTAACAAAATTCTAATTCCTCTAGAAGAGTTATTGTACTTGAAACATATTCATTTTTTATGATGGAGCAGTTTTAGAACTCTAGTGTGTATAAAGAAGAGTTTATTACGTAGAGAAGTTATGTTGGAATTGTTTGAAACATTAAAGATTGACTAAATAGCATTTCTTTTGTAGGTAAGTTTGAGATTTAAGATTTCTTTTGACAGTAGGATCTCCTTTAAGATTGGAACATTTGATTGCTTCGTTGCTTTGATTCTAAGAGTTAGAAAATTAAAGGCAGATTGGTTTTTGGTATGTGGAGATTTTGGAAAATAGATTAAATGTTAGTATGGTTTGAAATTGATTTAGGTTTGATTAATTCAACTTGGTAAACTTAAAATTTTCTATTTGGATCGTAAAGAACAATTAGAGATTGGTTATTTTCCTAGATTAGACTTCACAACTTTTGATCTTTGTTGTTCAAGAGAGTAGTTAGTTTTATGAACTACATTCTTTCTCTTTGCATGTGAGTAGATTGAAGTCACCCTAGGGATTAGCTTTAAACTATCTTAACCCGCAAATATAGTGTAGCAACTCGAAGCTTATATGTCTTGGTCAATAATTAAACTTAAGGTAAATTAATTGATTATATTTTACCCAACAATATTATTTATAGTTTGTATTAAATGTTAAGTTGATTAAATTATTTTATGACATAATACCAACATTGTATTTGTTACCACAACAATTATAAACATTGTCATAGTAATTATTTTTGTCTTTGTTGAGTATGTTGTTTTATTTTTGGAAGTTGGCACCACTTATAATCAAAATGAGAAAATATTTTATGACTTTAAAGTCTACGTTTTACCCTTGTAATAATTAAAGTAAATTATGAATTAAAATAGCAACATAATTTATTATTATTGTTCTTGGTAATGGTAGTGTATTAAAAAGTGAGTTGATGAGTGTTTACTTTATGAATAATAGATTAACCTGAGAAATTTCTTACCTATAAATTTATTTAATGATATTGATGTTAGTGAAGCCTCCTCTATTTATTAATATTAATTATTTTAACAATTAAAATCAATTACAAACTAGAATAACATTACTACAATATAGTTTGATTTTTTTCATATTCAAGAGGAAAAGAAGAAAATCAACTGAACTAATTATTGCAAGCATTCATTATTTATTTATGAAGTATTTGAACAATGTCTTTAATTGAAAAGAGCATATTTTATTGAAAATATAGATATCTTACAATTTTTATATTATCATTAATATTTTAGATCATCTATTAAGTTATGTTAGGGCACAGAGGAATTGAACCACCATCGTCCTACTTGTAATGCAGGTGCTCTTCCATTAAGCTAGTACCCTTTACAACATGGGGGGAGAGGGACTATGTTAACACCTAGATTACACCTTTCTAATCGTCTGTGACAAATCAAAATTATGAAAGCCTTAGACTTTTATTCTTTCAAAATGATGAAATTCTTAGATTTTGATTCCTTACATAATTTCTATTAATATTATGTATACTTTGTATTAAATGGTAAGTTGATTAGGTTTATGTAATGACATAATTATTGTATATGCTACTATGATTAATCAATTGAATTATAATTTGATATGGTAACTAGTACATTGTTGTTGTTGAGATCCTATACTAGTAGAAGGTTGGCACAATTTTAGAATGACACATTTAAAAACTATTTAATGACATAATACAAATGTGTTTGTTATTATACCAATTTTAATTCTCAACATAGCAAGAAATATTGTATGTGTTTAGTATCATGTTGTAATATATTAGAAGGTTGGAAACATTTTACAAGTGACATGAAAAACTATTATATATTAAGTGTTACTATGCTAAGTTTATTATTTTAATGATCAAAAACAATTATGCATTGGAATAGAAATCTAATTTATTTATTTTGCTATTATTTATATTTTCTAATAAAATTTAAGTTGATCAATGATTATATCATGAAAAATAGATTGTAGAAGATTTGTTTACATATTATTATTAAAGTTATTTAATGACATTAATAATCAATGTTTGTTGCTATTATTAACTTGGAATTCCATTTAATTGAAATTATGTTAACTAATGTGTCTAGGTTGAGTTACCATAGTAAGTCTATTTCTTTTTTTAATATGTTGTTTTATTTTTGGAAGTTGGCACTAGTGGACAAGAGAAAATATTTATGACTTAAAGTAAAAAAGGTTTTATCTTAGTAATGATTAAAATATATTATGAATAAGAAAAGAGACATAATTTATTATTGTTGTTGTTGGTGGTGGTGGTGTATTAAAAACTAATTTAATGAATGTTGATTTTATGAATAACAGATTTATGTGAAAATTTTCCCTATAAATGTATTTAATGAAATACTTTTATTATCATTAATATTTATATTTACGTATTAAAACAAAAGTCACCAATATTTTACTACTGAATTATTAATAATTTGTGTAAGAAATTTCTTACATAATATAAAGTTATTTAACAACATACGAATATAGTGTTGTGACTATTATTAACTTATGCAGTATTGACATTAAATGTTAATACTTTGCTATTGATTTTCGGGATTGAGCTATGTGAAATATTTTCAAATCATAATGATTTTTACATTTCTCCCTCGACAATCATGTGTGGAGTGCCCACTTGAAATGTTGGTTTGGAAAACTCACTGACAACTTAATCTAGAAAATAATTCACAATGATGACAAACTGTGAAAGCCTACACTCTGAAAATGTCACTACTTTGTCTTTGTTGAGTATAATATATTGCACTAGTACAAAGTTCGCAACACTTTAAAGTCTGTATAAGAAAATATAGTATTAATTAGAATGCAACAGAGTAGAACAATTAAATTTATATCAATTATCATAACAAATAATATGGAAAAGTCACTTCAAACCTTATTGGAAGTTCCTTACATTTATTCACAGAGAAAATCTATAGGATGTTTTAAGGTTTATTATTGAATATGATTATGCACATTTGATATAGTGACATGTTGAGTTTATGTAAAAAACAAATTAAAAAGTTAAAAATTGAATGGTGTTATCTAATTCACATAAAGTACCATCACATGAATTAACATAGAAGTTGAACCAAAATTTTCGTAATAGTAAATAATATAAAATTCCTCAAAAAATGCTTGAAGAGAATATTTGATATACAACAAACATTGAAAAGTGTTTCTTCTTGTATATTTATAACTTGTTCAAATAGAAAATTACATTCATGAATCATCTCCACCTAATCTCCTTATATTCAATCAAACAAATCAATTACAACTTGTACACCACATTTATTTATCGTGGCCTTCCTGCAATATTCTTTCTTTTGCATCCATGACCAAACTATGGTATTAACTAGAATAGATCCATGTCATGTGTCATCAAGGTTTGATACCCAATATTGTTCTAAAATTTTCCCTTGTATTTCCTTGAACTATGCTTCCATCAATTAACCTTTACATGAAGAGTCTCACTTTCATCATTCTAGAAGATATATGAGGTGCTTTTTGCCATTCAAATCATCTCTCCTTCATCCTCGGTTCATGATCTAACTAGCAACATATTTCCTTTCTCAACTTCAATCATAGGATTGAATCTTGTTTTTAGCTTGTTGTACTTGGGTCCAACATATACTAGTTCATCTGTCACATTATCAAAATCTCCATCCATAATACTTATATTACATGCAGTGCACTACGATGAGCATTAAATATCACATGGATTAAATTGTCTTTATGATGCAATGTATTTGATGATAATGTCTAACATGAATTAAAGTTAACATGGTGTTACTACTTAATGATTGGTTTTCTGGATTAATTTATGTGGAATATTTTCGGTCCATAATGAGTTTTTCATGGTTCCTGTAACAAGCATGGGTGGAATTTCCTCTCAAAACATTGGTCTGAAAAACATTCACATAGTTTAATCCAAAAAAATCAATCACAATGATGACAAATTGATAAAACCTTCACATTCAAAATGTTAGTACTGTATTTATTGAGTATAAGTTAATCTACTAGTACAAAATTGGCACCACTTTAAAGTCTACATGAGAAAATATAATTATGAATTGAATGCAAAATAGTAGTACAATTAAATTTATATCAACTATAATAATGAATAATAGGGAAAACTTACTTCAAACCTTATTGTAAGTGCCTTACATTTATTCACAAAGCAATTCTATAAGATGTTTTAAGGTGCATTCGCACAAAGCATCATCACATGAATTAACATTGAAGTTGAACCAAAATTTTCATATACATAGAAAATAATATAAAATTCATCAAAAGGTAGCTTGAAGAGAATATTTGATATA
Source organism: Pseudotsuga menziesii (assembly GCA_001517045.1). Taxonomy (NCBI): domain Eukaryota; kingdom Viridiplantae; phylum Streptophyta; class Pinopsida; order Pinales; family Pinaceae; genus Pseudotsuga; species Pseudotsuga menziesii. The sequence goes on from LPNX011079436.1 coordinate 48,321, forward strand.
GTACAAACATCGACAACTTTTTATTCATGTATATTAATTAGTCATTCAGAAAGAAAAATTACATTCATGAATCATCTCCACCTAATATCCTTATATTTTCTCAGGCATATCAAGTACAGCTTGAGGATGAAGATTTCGACGGTTAATCATAATCACAAAGAGAGTTTATGGAATTAAATTGTGTGAATTGAAACATCCCTACGTTTCGAGTGGACGCTCCACCAATCATCAGGGGAACAAAAAGAAAATCTCAAAGTGGTATTGAAGAGAGTGAGCAAAAGCTAATAATAAATAAGGAAACAGTTTTGTACATGCATTAATTAATACAATTATGCACATTTGATATAGTGAGATGTTGTGTTGATCTAAAAGACATTGAAAAGTTAAAATTTGAGTGGTGTTATCTAATTTGCATAAAGTATCATTACATGAATTAACATTGAACTTGAAGTGAAATTTTCATATATGCACTAAATAATATAAAATTCCTCAAAAAGTAGCTTGAAGAGTATTTATTATACTACAAACATTGAAAAATGTTTCTTCATGTATACTAAAAGTCATTCAAAAAGAAAAATTACATTCATGAATCATCTCCACCTAATATCCTTATATCCACTCAAGCACATCAAGTACAACTTCTACACCAGATTTATTTATCTTAGTCTTCCTGCAATCTTCTTTCTTTTGCATCCATGCCCAAACTATGGTGTTAATTGGAATAGATCCAAGTTCTATGTCATTAGGATTTGGTACTCAATATTGTTCTAAATTTTTTCTCTTGTATTTCCCTCATCTAGGTTGCCACCAATCAATGTTTACATGAAGGGTCTCACTGTCATGATCTTGGAAGATATTCGAGGTGTATTTTTCCATTCAAATCATCTCTCCTTCATCCTCATTTCCGGATATAACAATAAACATCTTTCCTTTTTCCACATCAATTCTAGGATCGAATGTTGGATTTGGCTTGTTTCATTTGGGTCCAACATATACCGCTTCATTTGTCACATTATCAAAATATCCATCCATAATGCTTGATATTGGATGGAGTGCATTACCATCAATGTTAACATTTTGCCTCGTCTTGGGACAAAAATCATCAGAAGAAGAACCACTTTCATCCAAGGGTGTATGGTCATTATAGATCCCATCTAATGCATCAAGAACTCTTTTCCAATACTTTTGTTTTTTATTCCATTCCTTTGTAACAATGGTAATTATGATTGCCAATAGTCTCTTTCCACATTTTTATGTATGATGTTATTCCTTCTTTTAGTTTTTTTAAATAAACATCATTGTCTTTGAGATGTAAGAAAGATGGCTTCCCTATGGGAAATATAGGTTGACCTTCATCGTCTATATTCCACAACTCAACTGGTTATGACCACTCAATGTCTCTGATGGATTCTTTATACCTCATAACTATAACATCATTGACTACAAGAAATTGGAAGTATTGACATTAAGATGTCCAACTAGTGCATTTTACCCCTCCTTATGTACCCATTAAGAATAAATTTGAAGTCATACACTTTATCAATAAGTTTAGGTGGAAACACCCATTTTTCTTCTATTGTGTGATATGTATCCATCATCTCAGGTAAGTAATATATATCTTTACTTTTCAAGTTGGAAGACATTCTTCCATAGGTTCCATCTATGTCTCCATGGGTGTGCCCCACAAGCAAGAACCCAACCTCAATAGTGATGAAGACACCAAGTGCATTTAATAGTGAGAGAAACATGAAAACATAACGATTCTTATTATCACTACCTGCATTGTCCAAGTGTAACAACAAATGTGAAGGAAGAGGTTTAAAATGAAGATTTTGATTTTTTGAGCTTCCATTTAAAGATAGGAAAGCATCCTTGTACACTCTACGTTTTGAGTAAATAGAGTTTTGAAGTAATGCATTTGAAAGTGGGTGTCTTGAAATTCCACTCTCATAAAGAAAATCATCGTACATATCAATGTGTGGGTCTTCAAGGTCCCTCAAGCACTTTGCAAGAGATTTAATGGTAAATTGTGATCCCATGTGTACAAATGGTAGGGAGAATGACTAAAACATCATGTGTTATTCCCATGTGTTAGCATACCTATCAACGAGAAACCCAAGTTTGTTCCTGCAACAGATTTTGATTCAATAGGTAATATTGGGATTGAAGTCTTTGTTTTTTCCATTTTATCATGGATAATGCTCAAGTATTCTTTTGGATACCTCCCTGACATAATTTTGTGGGCATAGTAGCAATATCTTCCACATATAACAACTTATTATCTATCTTCAGTCTAGCTCATTCTTTTTCTTCCATCTCTTTTGTAGTCGTTGTCTTCATATGTGCTTTCAACACGATACATTCACTACATTTACTGAAGTTAGTGTTTTTTGAGAATGCCACATCTAGAAAATGAGTATTCCAAATCTTCCTCTTTGTTCATTGTGATATTGATGGAAAATTGAGCTCTTGAAGAGCCTCAGTAATCTCTTTTAACAAAGAACTTTGGGTGTATGTTGATGGAATCAATCTTAAAGGAGTACACATTCCATCTTCTTCAACTTGTTGTGTTTGGTTCGGTGAAAAATATGAATTATCCATTACATTTTTGTGCAATATTTCTATGGTTTCCACAGTATGTGCACATGGTTTGCAGTTGTTGGTGTTACCATGAATTCTTTTGACATGTCCTTGTTGGAAATTATGTTGGTAAGTATTGAAGGTGCTTTGAGGAATATAATATCTCTTGTACCATTCTTTCTTACAAGTAATATCTCCATTAAACCTCATGTCCTTTACTTTCCTAATAGTGGGAGGTAGGCCATGGCTCTCTAACATGATTGTGTTGGAAAGGAGTGAATTCAAGAAAAATTCCATAATGCCATTCTTTTAAGAGTTTCATATCCCTTATAGAAGTTGCAATGGCTTTCCTATCCACATGTTGAAGACAATCTTGTTTGCAACATTCATCCGTTGCCAAAAGTGTTATTTCCTTCTCTTCATCTCTCTGTATTTGAAAGTTTCCAACCCTTTTTGTAGCCAACACTCATTTAATCCCTTAATTATATGTCCGCATTACGTGCATTGCAATTGAGTCTGGATAGTTTTCATTATAAATATCACCATCCCATGTGTTTAAGGGACTTGTTTCCTCTATAATATCTCATACCACCATTTCCTTGGGTGCCTCCTTGAAATTTTCATTCACTCTCAAAATCTCACCTTCATTCTCCACCAACTTATTTATTGGCCATCTAACCAAACAATGTATAGACTTATCCCCAATCCTACATCTTTCACAATTTCTTTCTATGTCTTCCACAAAAACATCGAATTCGTTTTCACCTAACATTTCACCCTCGACCATGTCATCCTCACGGACATTAACTATGATCCCTTTGGCAATGCATATGCTTGTTACCATTTATTCATGTCATGTCCCCATATTTTGGGACATTAAAAGTGTTGACCATGATGAAATTCCTAGCGGCTGAAATTGACATTAATTATTATTTCTAGGAAAAATATTGCTAATAATTGTTCTAAGGCATGTATTTAATTTTATTTCAACAATTTTATTTATTATGCACAATAATGATGTGGAATTAAGGCTGCAATGTCAGAAGGGAACATTGGGGAAAGCTAGTAAACTTGCCTTGGTAAAAATAAGAAAGTCCGTGACAAAAGCAAGTAGGATAATAAAGGGAAGTTGCCTAAACGTAGAAAAAGAAGATAGAGGTAAAAGTAGGAAAGTTTTTGAAGGAAAGAAAAAGTTTCCTTATGACCCAGGAAAAGAAAAAAGTTGTCATAACTCAAAAGAGGAAGCTTTTGACTAAGGGAGGGTGTAGTTTCTAATTGTGAAGGATGATTTAGACTTGGAAACAATTTCACATGGTCATACTTTCCTAATTTCCAAAAGGGGGTGCTTTTGTGGCTAGGGTTAGGTCACCATGGGGTTGACTTGCTTTCACAGGTCACCATTGGCCTCAACTTACTAAGCAGGTCATCCATAATTCTATAAAAGGAGAATTTGAACCCATTGCTTCAGTTTTGATGATTTTATATTCTGGTTATGCTATGTGAGCATACTCTCTAAGTGTTGTGCCTCAGACCATTGGGTGATGATCCCCAAACCCCTCATCCCTTCTCTTCCATCTCCCTTTCTCTTCTATTGCAGGTATGGAGCGATACATTGCAGCCATTGAAGTATGATCAGAGTTATTTTCAGCCTCCATCATGTTCAAGTTGAGATCCAGTGAATCCCATGCTTCACCTATGCTCACAGTCGCTTTTGATGGTCATGTTTTGGGCCTCCTGCCCCTTATTTTGGAGTCTCCCAATAATGGTCAGTTTAGTATATGATTTCTGATCTATATCAGAATATTAATCTGTAATTTATATATATCAAGTCGAAACATATCTGTCCAAAAAGAATTATGTCTTCAGTTTTCTCAAAAAAAGCTTATGTTATCAATGTATGGGGGAAAATTGATGAATCTAAGTGGTATGAGAAATATGAAAGGTTGCGGGACTATCTAAAGAGATTTTAAATGTTCAGTGGGATGTAGTTTATTTCTATCATAATTCATATATATCTCAAAGATTAATTCTACATGAATTAACTACTTAAAATTAGACCCTATCTAGATTGTTAGCTTTCAATGACTAGTGTTGCCAAATTTGATTTGAAATGAGTTTTGATAACTCAAACTAAGCCCTGTTAGTTCCTGTGGGTCACTGACAAGCCCAAATTCCCTTAAATACCTCTAGAACCATTTTTATTTTGGACCGTAATGCATTTTTGGATCCTTCACTACGTCAGGTTTAACTAGGACAAAACTGTCGAAAAAACCAACATTTCTCCGAAACTACTCAGAACTGTCCAGAACATATGAAAATATCCAAAACTATTTATTATGTTAAATTAATGTTGTAACAACCCTATGTGTGTTTCAAGAATCCCCTGTTTGAAACAGACCGAACTACTCTTCCTAGTTTCATGGTTTTACTGCCCATAAGTGTTGTAGTAGGTTTCCATGGAGCGGACTTTGAACCCTAAATGGAATCAGATATAAATGTGTTAGGAAAGAAAAAATTATATATCTGAAATATATTTTGTTTCTTCCCACTTCTCACTCCTTTTCCTTGCAAAAATTCCCAGAAGAAATCCCTGATTTGCCCAGTCCGAGAAGGCTTTGTGTGAATTAATTCAATTTCAAAATTTTTAATTTAAGAAAAATTACAGAATTAAAGTGTTCAAGTTTGTACACTAGATTTAGGATATTATAGTGGTATCAGAGCTCTTTCCTTGGATCATTCTGTGGAAAGAAATGTCTCACTGAATAAATTTGCAGCCATGTCATACTATGAGGATGACTATGATGAGAAGTATGAAGAAGAAGAAATCCTCTCAGCTCTGTGTTGATGGAGGCATACTAAAACATGAATATGATGAAAACTATTGGACATCACATGGGGAAGAGATCAAATCTGATTCTCCAATGGTTAAGAAAAACTTGACACAGATTATTGAAGCATGTGATAACATGTCTCACTTCTATGAGGACTATCTGGTGTTGGGTAGGAATATTTGTGCAAACCTTTCTTTTGGAGATTATATTTATTTCAAGTATTGATTGTGTCCCAAGAATGATTACGAGAATTATTTCAATAGAAGCAAGCTATCCAAAGAGGAACCAATTTGTTCCAACTCTCTTAGAAAAGAACAAGAAGATAGAACCAAAGGTGAATATTCCTCCAAACTATCAACATGTTCAAGACTTAAGAGTTTGTTTGGTTTTTCTTCAAAAAGAGCTTCTAAATATTGTGACATGAATACCACTAACGATGAAAAAGTCACAAGTTTCTTGGACGAGAATAGAAATGAAGTGGACACAGATATCCAGGAGGTGAAGTGTAGATCACCACACGATGGTTGCATAAGAGAAGAAGTTGAAGAGGAATGCACTTCAAGTTTCTTGGTGGGTTATCTCTGGATCATTGCTCAAGGTTTTGGCTCATGTATGGGTGGTGAGACATATTCTGGATCAGATCCAAAAGAGGTACACAAATCAAGTTTACAGGCACCTTCTGAGCCACATAATGAAGATGAAAACAAGGCCACACAACTTGGGTGTGAGGCGGAAATTTTGGTGGAAGAGCAGGCCACCATAGTATCCGTACAGGAATATGGTAATGTTAAGAACATGGATAATAAAAGTTCTGATTTTTGTAGCAGCCCTGTACACCTGCAACCATATGATCCATGTAAATATAAAAATTCTTCCTTTGCATTTGAGGACTGCAAAAGGAAGGCCAATTGTGAGGGAGATAAATCCAGTCCTATTTTCCCTGTTGGTGATCACACAATTAGTGCAAAGAAGGGTGACATTGTCAATGATGATAATATGGTTAAGGAATACTTTGGATCAGATCCTGAAGAAGAGGAAATATCATATCTGAATTCATTATTTTAATTTCCCAATGAAGTGGAAGACAATCCCCCGGTAGCTAGGTGTGAACTAGGAAATCTGAAGGAGAAAAATCTGGTGCAAAGGGATGCAAAAAGTTCTGAATTTTGGACTCTTTTGTAGCATGATGATGTTTCATCGACATCAGAGGAGAGGCTTGAACTCATTGAGAATCCTAATACCACTATCACCATTGTGGAGATCTATGAGCCATCTAGTATTGCAGGTGGGAAAGCAGAAAGAAAGATTCATAAAGAGAAGTACAAGTCAAAGCAAGAAAATTGCAGGAAAGAAGAAGGGGGTGATTTTCCTCAAGAGACCCACTCATTTCCTTGGCCTTTGAAAATGCATGAAAACAATATTCAAAAGGCTTTACACCTTCTCCAAGACACACATTCTTCAGTGGCACACTAGTGTTGGATAGCTACTTCATTGGAAGATCAATCTTCTCTTGAATCCAAGGGAGAGATGCAGAAGGCATTGTCTACAATACAAGGAGAATTCTTAAAATTGCTTTCTGATAGAGATGATTTGATTGAGGTTGCTGATGTGTTGCATGGAGCATCTTTGAAGGATGGAGAGGAAATTTGCAAGCTCAAACAAGATTTATTGACCACCCAAGATTCCTTGAAGAGCACTCAATGTGCACTCCAAGAATCCAAGGAGATAGAGAAACTTCATTTGAAGTTGAAAAGGTATTACCTACCATCCTACACACCATTAAGCCATATTCACAAGGATGATTTCATTCTTGAATAGAGGGAGGAATCTCATGAGATTGTGGATCATGAGATGCACTCAGATTTGCAAGTGCTTGTAAAAAGGTAGGAGGAAGAGAATATTAGCCAAGAACTCATTGAGGTTGAGAGGAAGGATGAAGTGTTCTTCTCTACCATAAAGATGGATGATCATGTTAATTATGGATCTGAAAATAAAATTCCTTATTCATCCATTGATTGGGTGGATAGAGACACCTTTAAAGTGAAGAAGGTGGGAGATGAAGAATTTAATTTCTGCAATAAAGTTTTTGTTGTGACCGACATTGCCTTGGCATGTGGGAAGCCACAAGGATTTAATTTGCAGAAATTGGATAAATTCCATACACATGCACATGAGGTGCATTTTGATTTTTTTTGTGCTTGAGGACTGTACAAACAAGTTTGATGAGAACCAAGAACTTGGTCTTTTATAGAAAACATTTGAATAGTTTCCTGAAAAGAATCTCTTCCCCATGGGAGATTCATATGATGATGAAGATGGGGCAGCCATAAGTTGGGTGGATTAAGTATTGCAGAGATATGATTCACAGTTCTACCCACACTTCTATTTCAGCCTCATCAAGAGAGAATGAAATTTGGGAGAATAAAATTTTCCTTGGTGGTGCAACAGGAAGAGCTAGAGGCTTTCCTAGCTATTTTTGATGACTTGTGGAATGGACAATCACCCTCACATCATCCATATAGGAACATATTGCTATCACTTGCTACCATTCAACAACATGTGGATTGGGTGGAAGATTACATGTCACACATGGAGTCTTCTTGCAGAAAAATTTCTGCTCATGAGCAATGGAAGGCAGCTGAGCAATCAAACTGCCAAGAGGAATTGATGAGAAAAACATCTTGCATCAAGTGGTATTGGTGGAGGAAATACACATAGTAGGATGGATTATTGTACCCTATGACTAGTTGCAAAGAGTTGAGCCATTGGAAGTGTTCACATGGAACTTTTGGTTGGAGTGTCAGTACCCTCTCAGATTGGATGATGGGACACTTATTTATTTTTCCTGCTTGCATTTGTGGAGATAATTGTGATGCATCATCTTATTGTAAGCAGTTTGGGAATCCTTGTTGCTTGAATGATGCCTATACTCATTGGGGTTTGACATGGGACTCACACCTATGTCTTTGCAGCAACATCATTGTGGGATTCAATGCTGATGTGCATCAAGCACATAAGGAACTTTATGTTGGGTGGGGAAATCTGACAGATTTCCAAATTTGCATTGAGAATTTCCAGTTTTCAATGCAGTGGTATGATTTCCAAAGCATGAATGTCATTTCATGTGATGATAAATTTGTATGGTGGATTCTAATGTTTGGATACTTACAGTTGAGGAAATGGGATCCAACCATAAATTGGCTTGATAAGTTGTGTGGGAAGGCATTCTCACTAAAGGGGGTACAATGCAAGCAATGGGACCCTGGAGTTGCTTGTTTTGGAGAAACTTTATAGGATGGCTTCATGGAGAAAGTCAACCTTTTTGAACAATGGATTCAGGCTCCAGTTCTCCTACATGATGAACAAATTTGCAGCACACTGGAGTGCTTCTACTTGAGGACAAGTAGATTTGGGAGGGGAGGGCTGTCATGTCCCCATATTTTGGGACATTAAAAGTGTTGACCATGATAAAATTCCTAGGGGCTGAAATTGACATTACTTATTATTCCTAGGAAAAATATTGCTATTAATTGTTCTAAGGCATGTATTTAATTTTATTTCAGCATTCTTATTTATTATGCACAATAATGATGTGGAATTAAGGCTTCCATGTCACGAGGGCACATTGGGGAAAGCTAGTAAACTTGCCTTGGTAAAAATAAGAAAGTCCATGACAAAAGCAAGCAGGATAATAAAGGGAAGTTGCCTAAAAGTAGAAAAAGTAGACAGACGTAAAAGCATGAAAGTTTTTGAAAGAAAGAAAAAGTTTCCTTATGGCCCATGAAAAGCAAAAAGTTGTCATAACTCAAAAGAGGCAGCTTTTGACTAAGGGAGGGTGCAGTTTCTAATTGTTAAGGATGATTTAGACTTGGAAACAATTTCACATGGTCCAACTTTCCTAATTTCCCAAAGGGGTCACTTTTGTGGCTAGGGTTAGGTCACCATGGGGTTGACTTGCTCTCACAGGTAACCATTGGCCTCAACTTACTAAGTAGGTCATCCATAATTCTATAAAAGACGAATTTGAACCCATTGCTTAAGTTTTCATGATTTGATATTCTGGTTATGCTATGTGAGCATACTCTCTCAGTGTTGTGCCTTAGACCATTGGGTGATGATCCCCAAACCCCTCCTCCCTTCTCTTCCATCTCCATTTCTCTTCTATTGCAGGTATGGAGCACTACATTGCAGCCATTGGAGTATTATCAAATTTATTTTCATCCTCCATCATGTTCACGTTGATATCTAGTGAAGCCCATGCTTCACCTATGCTCACAGCCACTTTTGATGGTCATGTTCTGGGCCTCCTCCCCTTTATTTTGGAGTCTCCCTGTAATGGTCAGTTTAGTATATGATTTTTGATATATAGCAGCATATTAATCTATAAATTATCTATATCATTTCGAAACATATCTTTCCAAAAAGAATTATGTATTCAGTTTCCTCAAAAAAAGTTTATTTTCTCAATGTATGGGGGAAAATTGATGAATCTGAGTGCTATGAGAAATATTAAAGGTTGGGGGACTGTCTAAAGATATTTTACATGTTTAGTGGGATGTTATTTATCTATTTCATAATTTATATGTATCTCAAAAATTAATTTTACACAAATTAACTACTTAAATTTAGACCCTAGCTAGATTGTTAGCTTTCAATGACTAGTCTTGCCAAATTTGATGTAAAATGAGTTATTCTAACTCAAAATGAGCCCTGTTAGTTCCTATGGGTCACTAATATACACAAATTCCCTTAAATACCTCCAAAACCATTTTTATTTGGGACCATAATGCATTTTTGGATCCTCCACTACGCCAGTTTTAACTAAGCCAAAACTGTTGAAAAACCCAACATTTATCTGAAACTACTCAGAAATTTCCAGAACTTCTAAAACTATATAGAACTATTTATTATGTTAAACTAATGGTGTAACAATCCTCTTCAAGTTTCCAGAATTCCCTGGTTGAAATAGACTGAACTACTCTTCCTAGTTTCACGGTTTGACCGCCCAGAAGCGTGGTAGTAGGTTTTCATGGAGGAGAATCTGAACCATAAAGGGAATCATACTAAATGTGTAAGGGAAGAGGAAATTCTGTCTAAAATATCTTTTTTTTATTCCCACTTATCACTCCTTTTCCTTGCAAAATTTCCCAGAAGGAATCCTTGATTTGCCTAGTCCGAGAAGGCTTTGTGTGAATTAATTCAATTTCAGAATTTTTAATTTAAGAAAAATTACAGAATTAAAGTGTCCAGTTATGTACACTAGACTTAGGACATTAGAATTCATGTGTAAGAGAAACCTATTTAGATGTGAATGTAAGCCTATCTTAGGGAGTATTTACTGGATGATCATGACAATGAGATTCCAAATTTGATTCTGGACAAATCTCATAAGATCCCAATGCGCCCCCTATTGTATTCTCAAATTCTGTTGGATGTGGAAAAAGAGATTCATGTTTTAACACCTTCTCAATGTTTAACACTATGGATCCTTTATTTACCATCCTTCCATGTACCTTATGACCAATCTTTGTATTGAATATGGATCCTTCACCCACCTTCCATCCACATTGCAAAAGATCTACTGTGTCTCCAATAGAAAATGCAGAAGAGGCGTTTGCACATATACTACAAATTAAACAAACTTATTATTTTCTCAAAAAAATAAGCAATGTACTATAAAAAACACTTAACATGTGCTTTAAGGTTTTGATTTACCTTTTTTATGCCTCAAATCTATGATGTTGCATGGATGTAAGTCTCCTTCATCAACATTTTCCACAATCAAGTGTGGTTCAATGACATCAATTATCAAAACCATAACATATCCTACATTAATCCTTTCTCCACCATAATGAGTTGTAGTCTCTATATATTCAACCATTCCTAGTCCAATAACTCAACGATTAATTAGGAGGTCAACATAGTCCCCTCTTGTCAAAATTATATTTTCCATTGCAACTCCTCCCAATTTCTGTAACACATGTGAATTGTAGTTTGTAATTAAGGTTAAACCATATGAAGTGTATGTTCAAAAAATTAATATAGTTGCAATAATTCAAAACACTAGGGTAGCCCTTTTGTATGCCACAAAACATTGTTCCCCTACATCTTGTGCGCGCTAGCAAAAGGGAATTTACATATAAATTACGTAAAATATATATGAAGAGATAACAATAAGAGATCCAAGAAGTATTAGAGAATGACATATAAACTTAAATAAAACCACCAAATTTCTATTTGACTTTGGACATGGCACTTATATTATTGATGTATATGTATGAATGTGCTTGAAATCTAGCTAGAGTTAGCTTTCATTCTTACAACGTTACACGATGAATGAAATTTAATGTGTGTTAATTTTTCTAATGTAGTTTTCGATCTAACAGAACCATATTGTGATCAATCACATTACACCATGGTGGAAATGTAGCTGGAGTTAGCTTTCATTCATAAACATTGCATGGCGACTAAAAGCTAATCTGTGTTAATTTCATAAGGTAGTTTTTAATCTAACACAACCACATTGTTATCAAATACATTACCCCACAATGGAAATCTAGCGAAGTTAGCTTCCTTCTAACAATATGGAATGGTGAGTGAAACCTAACGTGCGATAGCTTTCATAAGGAAGTTTATCATCTAACACAACTACATTATCATAAATCACATTGCGCCATGATGGAAATCTAGCTAGAGTTAGTTTTCGTTCTTAAAACATTGCATGGTTAGTGAAATATAAAGTGTGTTACTTTTCATAAGGTAGTTTTTCATCTCACACAACCACATTGTCATCAATCACATTGCACCATGATGAAAATCTAGTTATAGTTAGATTTCATTCTTAAAACATTGCACTGTGAGTGAAAGTTAATGTGCGTTAGTTTTCATCATACAGCTTTTAATCTAACACAACCACATTGTCATCAATCACATTGCACCATGATGAAAATCTGGTTGGAGTTGGTTTTCATTCTTAAAACATTGCACGGTGAGTGAAAGCTAATGTGCATTAGTTTTCATAAGGTAGCTTTCTATCTAAAACAACCACATTATCATCAAATATATCACACCATGATGGAAATCTAGCTGGAGTTAGCTTTTCTTTTAACAACATGGCATGATGAGAGAAAGCTAATGTGTGTTAGCTTTCATAAGGTAGTTTTTCATCTACCACAACCACATTGTCATCAATCACATTGCACCACAATGGAGATCTAGTTGGAGTTAGTTTTCGTCATTAAATCATTGCACAGTGATTGAAATCTAATGTGTGTTAGTTTTCATAATGTAGTTTTCCATCTAGCGCAACCACATTGCCATCAATCACAACTCACCATGATGGAAATCTAGTTGGAGTTAGCTTTGGTAAAAGCCAATGTGTGTTATTTGTCATAAGTTAGTATTTCATCTAACACGGCCAAATTGTCCTCAAATACATTACACCATGATGGAAATCTAGCTAGAGTTAGTTTTCCTTCTAACAACATGGCATGATGAGTGAAAGCTAATATGTGTTAGTTAAGTGCACCATGATGGAAATTTAGCTGGAATTAGTTTTTGTTCTTAAAAAATTACACGTTGAATGAAAGTTAATGTGTGCTAGTTTTCATAAGGTAGCTTTCTATCTAAAACAACCACATTGTCATCAAATACATAACACGATTATGGAAATCTAGCTATAATTAGCTTTCCTTTTAACAACGTGTTAGCTTTCATTCTTAAAGCATTGTACAATGAGTGAAAGGTAATGTGTGTTAGCTCATTGCACCAAGATGAAAATCTAGTTGGAGTTAGCTATTGTTTTTAAAACATTGCATAGTGAGTGAAAATTAATGTGTGTTAGAATTCATAAGGTAGTTTTCTATCTAAAATAGTTACATTGCCATCAAATACATAACACTATGACAAAAATCTAGCTGAGTTTAGCTTTAGTCCTTAAATCATTGCACGATGAGTGAAATCTAATGTGTTAGATTTCATAATGTAGTTTCCATCTAACACAACCACGTAGTCATCAATCACAATGCACCATGATAGAAATCTAGTTGGAGTTAGCCCTCATAAGATAGTTTTCCATCTAACACAACCACATTGTCATCAAATACATTACACCATGATGGAAATCTAGTTGGAGTTAGCTTTCCTCCTAACAACATGGCACGATGAGTGAAATATAATGTGTGTTAGCTCATTCCACCATGATGAAAATCTAGCTTGAATTAGTTTTCTATCTAACACAACCGCATTGTCACATTGCATCGTGATGGAAATCTATCCGGGGTTAGTTTTCAGCCTTAAATCGTTGCACGGTGAGTGAAATTTAATGTGTGTTCACTTTCATCATGTAGTTTTCCATTTAGCACAACCACATTGTCATCAATCAAAATGAACTATGTTGTAAATCTAGCTAGAGTTAGCTTTTGTTCTTAAAATGTTGCACGGTGAGTAATGGCTAATGTGTGTTAGCTTTCGTAAGGTAGTTTTCTGTCTAACATAGCCACATTGTCATCAAATACATTACACCATGATGCAAATATAGATGGAGTTAGATTTTCTTGTAACATCATGAGACGATAAGTGAAAGTTAATGTGTATTAGCTTTCATAAGGCAGTTTTTCATCTAACACGATCACTTTGCTCCGTGATGGAAATCTAGCTAGAGTTAGCTTTCATCCTTAGATGATTGCATGGTGAGTGAAATATAATGTGTGTTGGTTGTCATAATGTATTTTTCTATCTAGCACAACCATATTTTCATTAATCATAATGCACCATGATGTAAATATATCTAGAGTTAACTTTTGTTATGAAAACATTGCATAATCAGTAAAGCTAATGTATGTTATCTTTCATAGGGTAATTTTCCATCTAACATAGCCACATTGTTATCAAATACATTACATCATGATGGAAATCTAGATGGAGCTAGATTTTCTTCTAACAACATGGCACTATAAGGGAAATCTTATGTGTGTTAGTTCATTACACCATAATCGAAACCTAGTTGGATTTAGATTTCACTTTAACAACATGGTAGGATGAGTGAAAGCTAATGTGTGTTAGCTTTCATAAGGTAGTTTTCCATGTAACATAACCATATTGTCATCAAGCAGATTGCACCATGTTTGAAATGTAGTTGGAATTAGCTTTCATCATTAAATTGTTACATGGTGAGTGAAATATAATGGGTGTAAGCTTTCATAGTGCATTTTTCTATCTAGCACAACCACATTGTCATCAATCACAATGCACCATTATGGAAATCTAGCTGAAGTTAGATTTCATTCTTAAAACATTGCGCGATGAGTAAAGCTAATGTTTGTTAGTCGTCATTAGGTATTTTTCCATCTAACACAACCGCATTGTCATCAAATACATTACACCATGATGGAAATATAGTTGAATTTAGCTTTCCTTCTAACAACATGGTACTATAAGGGAAAGCCTTATGTGTGTTAGCTCATTACACCATGATGGAAATCTAACTGAAGTTAGCTTCCCTTTTAAAAACATGGCATGATGAGTGAAGGTGAATGTGTGTTAGCTTTCATAAGGTAGTTTTCCATGTAACAAAACCACATTATCATCAATCACAGTGCGCCATGTTGGAAATCTAACTGAAGTTAGCTTCCATCCTTAAATCATTGCGCATTGAGTGAAATATAATGTATGTAAGTTTTCATAGTGTAGTTTTCCATCTAGCCCAGCCACATTGTCATCAATCACAATGTGACATGATATAAATCTAGCTAGAGTTAGATTTCATTCTTAAAACATTCTGCGGTGAGTAAAAACTAATGTGTGTTAGCTTTCATAAGGTAGTTTTCCGTCTAACAATGCCACATTATCATCAAAATACTTTACACCATGATGGAAATCTAGCTGAAGTTAGTTTTTCTTCTAACATGGCACTATGAGTGAAAGCTTATGTGTGTTAGCGCATTACACCATTATGAAAATCTAGTTGAAGTTAGCTTTCTTTTTAACATGGCATGATGAGTGAAATATAATGTGTGTTAAATTTTATAAAGTAGTTTTTCATCTAACGCAACCACATTGTCAAATTGCACCGTGATGGAAATATCACTGGAGTTAGCTTTCAACCTTAAATCATTGCACGGTGAGTGAAATGTAATGTGTGTTACCTTTCATAATGTAGTTTTCCATTTAGCATAACCACATTGTCATCAATCAAAATGCACATGTTGAAAATCTAGCTAGAGTTAGATTTAATTCTTAAAACATTGCACAGTGAGTAATAGACAATGTGTGTTATATTTCGTAAGATACTTTTCCATATAACACAGTTACATTGTCATCAAATACATTACACCTTGATGCAAATCTAGCTGGACTTAGCTTTCCTTCTAACAACATGCACGATGAGTGAAAGATGATCTGTGTTAGCTCATTCCAGCATGATGAAAATCTAACTGGAGTTAGATTTCCTTCTAACTATATGGAATGATGAGTGAAAGCTAATGTGTGTTAGTTTTCATATGGTAGTTTTCCATCTAATACAACTACATCGTCATCGATCACATTGCACAGCGAGTAAAGCTAATGTCTGTTAGGTTTCATAAGGTAGTTTTCTATATAACACAATCACATTGTTATCAAATACATTACACCATGATGGAATCTAGTTGGAGTTAGCTTTCCTTCTAACAACATGGCATTATAAGGGAAAGCTTATGTGTGTTAGTTCATTACACCATGATAAAAATCTAGCTGAAGTTAGCTTTCATTTTAACCACATGGCACAATGATTGAAAGCTAATGTGTGTTATATATTTTATAAGGTATTTTTTCATGTAACATAACCACATCGTCATCGATCGCATTGCACCGTGATGAAAATCCAGTTGGAGGTAGCTTTCATCCTTAAATCGTTGCACGGTGAGTAAAATCTAATGTGTGTAAGATTTCATAGTGTAGTTTTCCATCTAGCACAACCACATTGTTGTCAATCACAATGAACCATGATGAAAATCTAGCTAGAGTTAGTGTTCGCCTTTAAATCGTTGCATGAAGAGTAAATCTAATGTCTATTAGCTTTCATAAGGTAGTTTTCCATTTAACACAACCACATTGCTATCAAATGCATTACACCATGATGGAAATATAGCTAGAGTTAGTTTTCCTTTTAATAACATGGAACTATAAGGGAAAGCTTATGTGTGTTAGCTCATTACACTATGATGTAAATATAGTTGTAGTTATCTTTCATTTTAACAACATGACATAATGAGTGACAGATAATTTGTGTTCACTTTCGTAAGGTACTTTTTCATGTAACACAACCACATTCTCACCAATCACATTGCATCATGTTGAAAATCTAGCTGCAGTTATATTTCATCCTTAAATCGTTGCATGATGAGTGAAATCTAATGTGTGGTAATCTTTCATAGTGTAGTTTTCCATCTAGCACAACCACATTGTCATCAATCACAATGCACCATGATAGAAATTTAGCTATAGTTAGCTTTCATTCTTAAAACCTTGCATGGTGAGTAAAGCTAATGTGTGTTAGCTTTCATAAAGTAGTTTTCCATCTAACACAACCACATTGTTATGAAATAAATTACATCATAATGAAAATTTATCTAGAGTTAGATTTTCTTCTGACCAAATGGCACTATGCTTATCTGTGTTAGCTCATTATACCATGATGGAAATCTAGCTGGAGTTAAGTTTCATTTTAACAACATGGCATGCTGAGTAGAAGCTAATGTGTGTTAGATTTCTTAAGATAGTTTTTCATGTAACACAACCACATTATCATCAATCACAATGCACCATGTCAAAAATCTAGCTGGAGTTAGCTTTCATCCTTAAATCGTTGCACGGTGAGAGAAATCTAATGTGTGTAAGATTTCATAGTGTAGTTTTCCATCTAGCACAACCACATTTTCATCAATCACAATGCACTGTGATGGAAATATAGCTGGAGTTAGTTTTCATTTTTAAAACATTGCATGGTGAGTAAAGCTAATGTTTGATAGTTTTCATAAGGTAGTTTTCCATCTAACACAGCCACATTGTAATCAAATACATTACACCATAATGAAAATCTAGCTGGAGTTAACTTTCATTCTAACAACATGGCACTATAAGGGAAAGCTTATGTTTGTAATTTCATTACACCATGATGTAAATCTAGTGTAAATATAGCTAGTGTTAGCTTTCGTCCTTAAATCGTTGCACGGTGAGTGAACTATAATGTGTGTAAGCTTTCATAATGCAGTTTTTCATCTAGCACTGCCACAGTTTCATCAATCACAATGCACCATGATAGAAATCTAGTTGGAGTTAGTTTTCGTTCTTAAAACATTGCACGATTAATAAAAGCTAATGTGTGTTAGCTTTCATAGGGTAGTTTCCATCTAACATAGCCACATTGTCTTCAAATACATTACACCATGATGGGAATCTAGCTTAAGTTAGTTTTCCTTCTAACATAGCACTATGAGTGAAAGCTTATGTGTGTTAGCTCATTACACCATTATGAAAATCTAGTTTGAGTTAGCTTTCATTTTTAAATTGTTGCACGCTGACACTACTACATATGGCTCAAAAGTCTAACAACAGTTTTTCATGAATAAGTTAAAATCAAAATTTTCATGGAAAACAGTTTAAAATTTTGGAAAAAATGGAAATATCCTTGACGATTGTCATTATAGTGACACATAGTCGATAACATTTCTATAGAGACGGACGTTCATCGCTATTATATTTTTTCAAGAATTTGCTTAATGAAAATTTAGGAGGGAATTGAAGGGCAATACTTATTTGAAATTCGAGGCCTTGTGAATTATGTCAAAATGGGTTAGGTCTGATGTTGACAATTGTCGCACATGTATTAATGGAAGCATCCAAAAAGGGTATCGAGTGGGTACTTGGACCACAATGGTACAGTGATCCAGTCACATGCATAGGCATGGAGGTAAGTGAGGCAAAAGAAATTTGGATCTGTTATTCATATCCAACAGGACCCTGTAGATCCATGAACTAAGACATCATGAAATCCATTAACCAGCACCCGGGCTCCCTTCTCCACCCAACCATAGCTTCACCAATTGTGACTCATTTCACTAGGCCTCAAGGAAATCCAGAAGGCTCGTTCATACTTAGATATGGAGCAAATAGATCATAGGTAGTTTAATTATCCTCCACTGGTTTATAACATTCAGCTTTATCATCCCGCTAATGATTCCTTTTCACGTCCAATTGGGAAATGCAGGCTAGGTTTGTATTTCGTTGGTGGATTCACTACAAGCTGGGTACCTCGGCTGTGGATGTTGTAACATTTTTTGTGATGTTGGGTTTGGGATTATGATGGAAGTATACATAATGATACCTTTAATTCATTCCCTTGTTGGACCTATTACCCAAGAAGGACTTTGTATTTAACGTTGATTATCTGAAAACTTTCTCCGAAGAGGAAAATATTGAAAATTATAGGCAACTTGATGAGAATGCCCCTCAATTGCAGTTCTATGTTCCATATTCACTTTATTTAAGGAGTGATGTGTTGCCAATTTCCCTATTTTTCAAGTTTAGAAATATCAGTCCTCCCCATGGTTTGCAATTATTAGTAGAGGAAATTATTTATACTACAACCAATAAGGGTTTTTAGACATGGTTCGAACCTTTCGATGGATGTGGTGGGCGGCCTGATTTGGAGGATGAGGAGAAGATTACGATTTTGGTGAGGGATGAGCAAATTAAAACTATAGGGATTGAGAAAGATCTTATTTATTTTCATAAATTTTTTGGATAAGAGATCGCACACCGTGTGATTGTTGCCATTAGAAAAGGTCAATGAAGCTAGCAATATCAAAAGGTATGTTGAGTTGTGCACCAATTATTTATTTTTATGTTTAGGTGGGTACCGTTAAATTTCTATCGGCCCCCTTCATACACAAGATCTTTTTCTCATGTTTCCTTAGATTTTATGTCTTTTAGGTATTGGATTCATTATATTTGGTCTCCGTAATCTATAATTAAGATTTTAATACAATTATTGTGCTACTGCTCTGTTTCTATGTTCATTCAAGGAGGGGACACTCAAATAAAGTTTGAATATTATTGTAATTTGTGCTTTTTATTCTACCCATTCCATCTGCCAATTCCTACTTTCATATGCTTATCAATTCATTCAAAGATTAGTAAATTAGAGATATACTTCACTAGCCTCTCTTCTTTCTTTTTCAAGTAAAGGTAAATAAACTCACCAAAACAATTTGGACTTTAGAGTTTCTCTACATGTCCGTCCTGTTTATTTCAAGTCTTGGAATGGATCAAGGTGAAATAGGTAGAGGGCTTTGTGCTTGTGTTATTAATGCAGATAACCCTCTTCTACAGCCTTGAGCAAGCCATATTACAATTCAAAAAAAAATCAATCTTGATATGTCTAGCATGAACAACCTCTCATGTTATGAGTTGTCTCTAATGCTCTCATTTTCATGTTTTGGTTCATTTCAATGGACAACAATGTGGAGCCTGTGAGGCTCAAAACAACAAATTTTAATAGAAACTATTTTGGTGTATTAAAAATCAATGTTGCACTTGATACTAGGTCATCATGGTATATGGGATTCAAAGAATTATCAATATGGATTTATGATGGAAAACACTAGGTTTTCTAAGAAACTTCAGAATTCAAAATCCGAAATTTTGTAGGAAGGTTGAAGTTAATACAGAGGGCACATCATGTAAGAGTGCCAAAGGTATGTTATTGGCAGGTTTAATTTAGTATCCAATTAGGGGAAGTTCCCTTGGTATTCGTATGACATCAAATCAAGAGGAAAATTTGGACATTCTAATTATATTTCCTTGAAAATATTATATGGAGATAATATCGATCCATGATTAAAATATTTTTCTTTTTTTCTTTGTATGTTGAATTGAATTTATTTAGCTTTGAATAATAGGTCAAGGGAATTTTCATGAATTGTAAACGCTAGGTTATCTCGAGGATAAAGGAGTTGTTGATTGAGAAATGAAGGGGTTATGTTTGATTGACATTACTAGAACATCCAGTAATTTAATATTTATAATAGTTTTGATGATCTGGCTTATTTTGGAATGAATACAAATTGCTACACCTAATTATGATTCAGAATGTGTATTTGGCCATCTTTGACAAGATTTCTCTACAATTCATTCAGCAAATACTCTCTTTATTTCCTTGCATTTTCCCCATTTAAATCCAATCGTATTCTAGCGATGGAATATATCATTTAACTACACAATCCTTCCATCTATTATCTCATAACTCTTAAATTTCCTAGACAACAATTGCCAAATATCATTTCTTATATTTTCAGAACATTTTCATGATAGTGAAGATGATTCTTTGATGCTATATAAATCCCTATAGGCATGTTATTGTAAGGGAAAACCAAGATATCAATGCACCATATTCCTCCCACTCTTAAATATCTTAGCACGTAGTCATCACTGCAAATTTTAAACTACATCCATTTATAGAGTTTATGAATCCCTCTCCTTGAATCTATAAATTCTATCGCTTACATCCATCAATCACTATTTCTTTGTGGACTCTAGGATCACTCCAAATGGATCCCTCTATCTATTTATACTTTATTCAATTTTCCATATATATATATATATATATATATATATATATATATATATATATATATATATATAT
>LPNX011079443.1:10479-20872 GCA_001517045.1 Pseudotsuga menziesii
AGAATTTTAATTAGTCAAAACATAAATAATTATTGAAGTTGAATGATTGTTTGTTAATCAATAAATGAGCATGCAAGTTTAAACTATATAATATATATAACATTTATTATTTATTAATTAAATGGTCAAAAATTGAAATATGAGTAGGGATATGTTTAAAATTAATATATTAAATAAAAGGATTAAATTTAATTGAATTAAAAGTTATGGTTGAGAAGTGACCCCAACCAACACCTTGCAATATTAATTTAATATTTAAATTAGTCCAAGTCAACTTAAATTATTTCAATTTAATCCAAGTCCAAGTTGAGGGCTCAAGGACTTAAATGGTAGATGGAAGGGGGTTGGATAAATTTATGATGAAGATAGGGGTAGTAATGGGGGAGGTTGGCAAACATGGGGATAAAAGGGAGAAAGGAGGGAGGAGAAGGGGATCATCCTTACCTTAGTTTTTTTGAGAAGTTTAGGGAGAAGAGAGCTGCAAGGAAGGGGTTTTGTTGGAGATTGTTTTTGAGGGGATACAACAGCTTAGGGCTTGTACTCGGTTTGGGCTTGGGGGTCCAAAGGGGTACCTTTGGAGCTGGGTGGTCGGTGAGACCTCGCCAGTTGGCAGGGTGGCAAGACTAGTTTGGACTGGTTGAGTTTCAGAACTTGGGAAGGACTTTTGGCTGCAGGGAAAAGCAAGGAAAAACAGCAAGCAATGACAGCAACAAAGGTGGATCTACTAGCTACCTACAGGTATTTTCCAGCAGTATTATGGCCAATTCGGTTTACTAAATTTTAAAAGTTTATATGGAAAATTCTGTTTATTAAATTTTGAAAGTTTAAATGCTGTGATCATCCTTGCTATCTGCACAGTTAACAGTAAATTGTTAGAAGTAGATAAAACAGAATTATAGATTTTCAAACTGTATATATAAAGTGAAATTTCTGACTGTAAATAAAAACTAAAGGAGACCCAGTAGGGGGCTCTACACATGGTATCAGAGCCATGGTTCCAAATCTGGAACCAGAGGGCTCGCAATTGATATTTGTATTGGATGTTGGGTGCACCTAAAATTGAAAATTATCTTAGGCCAACGAAACTGTATGAAACTTTTTCTTACCAAAATCTCCATATTAGTTAGATTACCTGCACAAAACAGAAATTGCAACGGATAGGAAGCTTTACAAGACATGAGAACAATTCTAAAAAAAAAAATAAGCAAGTCAAACATGTAAACGAGATCAACAATTAGCATCAATTAGCATCTCATAAACCTGCCGACAATCACAGGGATGAATAAACTCATTTAATGAAATAATAGATCATTTATCATTCCATCACAGGCACCGTGTCTTCGAATTTTAATGGAAATTTCGAAATTCGTTTACTCCAACACGAAATTTCCTTTCAATGGAAGCCACGGTATATAATATCGCCGCACGAGATACACCATTGCTGCCGTGGACAGAAAACATTATATGGATTCCAGTATTTTTAAATGACGATTTGTGGATCTTTCTACCAATCCAAGTTTTTGATTATACGAAACTGATAAAGCGAACTATATATAATACAAACAATATCAAGTTGTTCTCTACACTCATGAAAAGATTGAAAGTAATGCATTGAAGATACCGCTGAGAGTTATCGGCATCAAATAAATAAATAAAAAAGGATGGAAAAGGAAAAGGTAGTCCAATTCAGGCATTACCAAGAAATTTCAAAATTTGTTTAAACATCAATAAATTCGATTACGTTCGGCAAGTAAATTTGCACTGTTCGTATCAGTATTTATCTGCCCAAATATTTTGAATTTAATCATAGATCTCAAATGTTCCATGTAATAAGTGAAATTGATAAAAGAAAAAATACAAAGACAAAATATAATCTTATAAATTATAATATATCTCCTGTATTTAACGAGGCTATGGAATTTTATTATATATGTTTAACAAGGGCAGCGAATTATCATATATGCTTAAAATTTGAAAAGTTTAAATTATGCATGCATTTTGTTGAACTTTATGGTGAGTTTTATCATATATCTTTTTCGCACTTTGAATTCCCTGGTTATTAATTTTGAACACAAACCGAAATCGTTATGAGCAAGATCCCAAACGAATTAACTACGGTCATTGAAAATTTGTAAAAAGTCGGTGTGGAACTCCCAAGACACATTGAGAACAGGGGTGTAAATTATAATACTACTTTAAATTCGATCTAAGAGCTTCTCCAGCTCGAAATCAAAACCACCTTTATTTTGGATGGGTGTTTCTATCTCTGTTTATATCGAATACAAACGACAGAAATGTCTAGAGAAGTCCATTAAAAAAAAAGCATAATTGATGGATTCAGCAAATGGAAAGGATAGAATTCAAACTGCATATGAGGGATATCAACATTCTGAGATAAACCATGAACATCCTATAGCTCGTAAATCTGCGTAGGTTTACATGTCAAAGCTCACTGAATCAAATGTCAAATTTTGAATGTAAAGGGAGAGATATAGCAACTTACATCATAAGCTTGAACATGAAATCCTGCTCGCAGGAGTGAGGACGCCATGCCCAACCCCATAGAACCCAGTCCAATAAAACCCACCTTTGCAGATGCCATGGTCGCTGACTTCACTTATGGGACCCCTTACCTGATTCTTCCTGTAAAATTTAACATGAAATCACAGAGAACTGAAAAATGAATAAATCTTAGAATCTACAGTACAATTCATGCGCTAGCCAGGGCTTTAAAAATTGAGGTTTAGGGTTGCAGCATACATTACTGTACTCATGTTAATCAAACAAGTTACAGCATTGCTATCAAAACAAAACACTGGCAGACAAAATTCGTTTCTTCACATCAACGCATAATTGTTGAGTGTTTAAGGAAGAGAAAAGGGGCGCAGCACAGGGGCGCAGCACACAGGAGCACAGCACACGGGCGCAGCCCACAGGAGCGCAGCACTAGGGCACATCCCACAGGGGCGCGGCCCGCAGGGACCTGGGCATAGCCCGGCCAGCAAGGCCGTGAGCCTGCGGCCTGGGCACAGCTCGGCCAGCGGCCTCGGCTCAGCCCGACCCAGTGGCCTACGGCCAGGGCAGACAAAAAAAACAAAAAACAAAAAAACACACACTAGAGAAAAAAATATATATATACCAGTAGCATTTAAGACATGAGTATCACTGCTAACAATCATCCAGAGAGAAATCGATTAAGGGTTTGGCTCACATACGTCTCCCCATCGTTATAATTTACAACAGTCGAACGCCCGATGCTCAGAAGAATCACTGAATATGGTACTCACTGATTCATCAAAAGTTTTCAATCTATAAATCTTTCACAAACCCTAACTTTGTTGGATGGACTCGATCATGCCACTTGGCAGCAATCCAGCAGCCATATAACTATTCAGCAGTTCCATCCAAATTTATAACTATTCTGCTCCTGCCAATATAGTTATAGCACTTTCAATTATTCCTTCCTCGCTCTCGAGACCCTTTTATGGCTAAATTTTCTTTATCATTTAATGTAGTGACTTTCAGAGTAACTAAGGAGACTCTCTTACCTCGACTCTAGCATCCACCGCTGCATGTTGGTGGACAAGTGGGCCATGCTCCCGCTGCATGTTGGTGGACAGGTGGGGCGCATGCAGCCTCAGGTCATCTCATATTATATTATGTTATATAATTTATTAAAATTATATAGAGTTTATATCCCTGAACGAGGTGGTTAATATGTAAGAGATAGACTTGCCTTCGATTCCCGAGTCGGTTGCTTGTTTCGAGGAATTGACAGCTCCTCCTGTCAGTTCATATAGTGAAATGCCGGCGTTGAGTAGTTGCTCTGACTATTGATGGATTAATACGACGGCCAAATGTGCGGTGAATAAAATACTCAACACATAGTAATATGGACTATAAAACGGAATTTAACACTTTTCACATATAAATTTTCTAAAAATAAAAGAATAAAATATGTCTTCATTAAAGTAGTTTTATCATTAAATTGAAAATTTAAGAGAGAGCATGATATATGACTTGAAACCTCCTACACTACACATGTATATGAATCTTTAATGAGCTTCAAATAGTGACAAAATATCTATTATTATTATTATTAGTTTTGTTATTTTAACATATTTTTTTCATATATCTATTATTATTATTATTAGTTTTGTTATTTTAACAATTGTATTCATATATTACAATCAAGCTAAAATCTTCAATAAAAATCTAATAACATTATTGTAAAATAATGTAAATCAAACCTCTTACATATAAATATGTATATTTACCTTGAATAAAACATCTAATCTCATTAACATTGTGATGTTGAAAAGCTTTTAATAAGATTTTATTTTTATTACTTAACATTAAAACTTGTTAATATATTAACATTTAGTTGTATTTAAGTTACCTAATCTTATTTGCATTATAATTCGTCTATTTTAGATGTTATGTTTAAGCTAAGATGAGTTGAATAATTAAAATAGAGGTTAGATTAATAAAACATAATATTATTTTGCTTTAATGTAACATTAAATGTTAGCTATAAACATTTAAATGTTAAAGTGATTGAAGTTGATTGTTAATTCTAAACCTAACAATATAGATAATATTAAAATTTAGATATGGTAACGTTAGTTAGCCTATGTTATTGAAAATTCAAAAAAAAAAAAACTTAAGACATTACCGAGACTTTGACTGATAGTCGAAGAGGCGAGATGGAGATGAAATAAGAAAAACGAGATACCACGGAGACCAACATGACGAGCTGATCGCTAGGACACGGATTCTATTTCATGACAAAATGTTGGGTAAACACGATACTAGACTTAAAACTTAGGTTATTCTATTAGTAAATTATTAAATTGTTAATTGTTAATGAGAGCGGGGCAATAAACATTAATTGAATATCTTGAAGAGTTGATGGCGACTCGATGAGGGTTGTGTGGAATCCAATACCTACACCTACGTAGAATTATTGCAGTATATCTAGTACCGGGTGGCCTCAAGATGGCCTGATCGAAACGTCCTGAACTATAGCTCTTAGAGTAAACGCTTATAAATTAGTCATGACGCATTTTGAATTAATTGATGAGTTTGATGGTAAATTAGTCATGATGTCGTCATATGCTAATTATTTTATTATTCCATGTAGCAGGGATAAACATGGTAAGAACGCGAGCAGGTCGGGGGCGAGGTCAGGCTATGGCGTTACCTGAGCCGAATGTGCCAGCACCATCGCCAGAGACCATCCTTATACTATGCTCATTGGAAGCAATAAACGAAACACTCAGGGGACTAGCACAGAGAGGAAGTGCTACCTCGGAGGTAGAAGTGGATGCCCCTCCACTAAGGGAGGAAGTTCCTGTGGTAGAAGTGAATACAGTACCAAGAAATCTGCACCATGATATCAAGAGGGAACTTCAGAAGATAAGGCTTCCAGAATTTTAGGGGGTCGATCAGGGATGCGAGCAGAATCGTGGTTGGAAGAGATGACCAGGTGCTTGACCTTGCAGGAGTACACCTCCACATCCAAGTCCAAACTGGCCATATTTCAGCTAAAGGGGGCTGCCTTGAACTGGTGGGGAAACCAAGAAAGGCAGCTACACCTTACACCAGACACGGTTCCATGGGAACTGTTTGTGGAAAAATTCAAAGGGAAGTACCTACCCGCATCCTACCAAGAAGAACAAGCAGGGGCTCTTCATGCCTTGGTACAAAGGCATCTATCGGTGGAGGAGTATGAAGAGAGGTTCATGGAGTTAGTGAAGTATGTCCCTTACTTGGACAATGACGAACGCCAGGTTGAGCGCTTCGTGTATGGGCTCAATGCCAAGATCAGGGCTCAGGTATGGATGTGGAAACCGACTTCAGTCGCCGAAGCAGTAGATTTTGCTTGCTACACTGAGGAGATGTTGGGTGAAAATCCCATCAGGTCATTCAACTCTCAGCAGTCAGGGTTTGCGGGGAAGGCCCCTCGAAGCTACCCTCGGGGAGGATATGCGAGGCCACCTCCCTACGGGAACAAGAGCACACCAAGAGTCGCAGCGGTAGACAGATCAGTGGCAACTAGGGTGGTGCCCCAGTCAGCCACAAGAACTCACCAGGGTGTGAGGAATTTCAGAGGATCAGCCAGTAGAGGAAGGGGTCCTAGGGGGAGGAGCCCCTCTCAAAGGTCTGAACGGGTTATTTCACCCACTCCATTACAGGTTGCTTGTTGGGGATGTGGAGGTCCACATTACCAACGTGATTGTCCAGAATTACGATCTGGTACAGTGCAGCAAGAAGGAAAAGCCCCAATGAGGAGTGGGGGTAGTAGGCATCAGATCTCAGCTGCAGTAAACAACCATCAAGCGGAGCACCAATCCACTATGGTGGAATCATCAGGTACGGTCAATAATGTCAAGCTTATAATATTGTTTGATCCTGGCGCTATTGACAGTTTCATTTCTCCATATGCATTAGACAAATGTGGGTTGGCAGCCTACGAACATGACGATTTCAGCTTAGTCGAAATGGCTTCAGGGGTAAAGCAAGCAGTAGGACCTAGTGTCGATAAGTGTGTGGTGGATCTCGGGGTGTGTGTTACACAAGTCAAAGCGTATGTCACCACTCTTGGAACTTATGATCTCATCATCAGTATGAATTGGCTTGAGGAATATCGAGCTTTCTTGGACTGTTATGGAAAGAAGGTTCTTTGCATTAATGACAACGGAGAGGCCATCAAGATCCAGGGCATCAAACGGAAGGTGTCCCTATGTTTCATATCAACTATGAATGTAAAGCGATGTATGCGACAGGGATGCCAGTTGTACATTGTTGAAGCAGTAAACAGTGAGAAGGGGCCCTCCTTTGATGACTATCTAGTGTTAGCCGAGTTCAGTGATGTATTTCCAAAGGAATTACCTGGGTTACCTCCTAAAAGGGAACTTGATTTTACCATTGAGGTAAAACCCGGTGCAAAGCCAACATCGAAGACACCTTACAGGATGACGGCCCCAGAACTTTGTGAGTTGCAAATGCAGTTGAAGGAATTGCTAGATCTAGGGCTCATCAGACCAAGTATTTCACCGTGGGGTGTGCCAGTAATCTTTGTGAAGAAGAAGGATGGCTCCTTGCGTCTTTGTATAGATTACCGAGATTTGAATAGAGCTACCGTAAAGAATAGGTACCCGATACCTCGAATTGATGACCTCTTTGATCAAATGAAAGGGGTGACAGTCTTCTCAAAGATCGACTTACAATCAGGTTACCACCAGCTACGGATTAAGGAAAGTGATATACCTAAGACTGCTTTTCGAACAAGGTTTGGGCACTATGAGTTTGTGGTGGTACCCTTCGGTTTGACCAATGCCCCAGCCATATTCATGAGTCTCATGAATAGCGTGTTTTGAAAATACTTAGATCAGTTTGTGCAAGTCTTCTTAGACGACATCCTCATCTACTCCAAGAATGAACAGGAGCACGAGGAACACTTGCGAATAGTGTTGTCATGCTTAAGGGAGCATCAGTTGTATGGTAAGTTGTCCAAATGTTCGTTCTATCAGAAGGAGATCCATTACCTAGGGCATATAATTTCCGGTGAGGGAATTTATGTTGACCCTGAAAAGGTGAAGGCCATAATGGATTGGCCCGTGCCAAAGAATGCGCAAGAAGTAAGGAGCTTCATGGGGTTAGCCGGGTTTTATAGAAGGTTTGTTGAGGGTTTCTCAAAAATCGCGAAACCCATAACTACCCTACAACGTAAGGGCACTAGGTACAAATGGACAGATGAATGCGATGCCGCATTCACCAAGCTGAAAAGACTATTGACAAGTGCACCAATTCTATGAGTTCCAGATATGGAGAAGGAATTCACAGTTTGCACCGATGCTTCAAGGCAGGGTTTGGGTGCAGTATTGATGCAGGAAGGTGGGGTAATAGCTTATGCATCGAGAAAGCTAAAAACACATGAAGAGAATTACCCTACTCATGACCTAGAGTTGGCTGCACTGATGTTAGCTTTGAAGCTTTGGAGACATTACCTTGTTGGACGAAGCTTTGAGCTCAAGTCTGATCACCAAAGCTTAAGGTATATCTTCACTCAGAGAGACCTAAATGCTAGGCAAAGGCGATGGAGTGAATTCATGAGCGAGTATGATTTTGGGATTTCCTACATCAAAGGGAAGGAGAATGTGGTAGCAGATGCCTTAAGCAGAAAACCAAGACTTTTCTCTCTTATACCTTTGAAGGTGGATTTGAGGGAAAGAATTTTAGGGCAGCTACTCAGAGATAGTTGGTACCTAAGGGTCGCAGCGGCACTCCAGAATGGGAAACCGGTGGGACCAAAGTTTGAAGGCTATGAGTTGGAAGCCGATGGTTTGCTACGGTATCAAGGGAGGATGTACATTCCTGAGGAGGGAGATATTAGAGAGACTATCCCTAAGGAGGCCCACAGAGCAGTGTATTGTGCGCACCCGGGTGTAAAGAAGATGTATGCAAACATGAAGCAACTCTTCTTTTGGGCAGGGATGAAAAGCGACGTGGTCAAATTTGTCGCTAGGTGCCTTGAGTGTCAGCAGGTAAAGGCTGATCATCACCACCCGGCAGGACTGTTACAACCACATGACATTCCTATGTCGAAGTGGGAGGTTATCTCCATGGACTTCGTGGTGGGATTGCCTCTTACCTCTCATAGGCATGATTCCATTATGGTCATCATTGACAAACTGACCAAAACTGCTCACTTCATTCCAGTTAAGGAGACTTATGATGTCACGGATGTAACACGTGTGTTCATAAATGAAGTTGTTCGTCTCCATGGGTTTCCCTAGAAGATTATATCGGATAGAGATTCCAGGTTTACATCCAGGTTTTGGACGAGCTTGCAGTCGGCGTTGGGTACTCAGTTGAACCTAAGCATTGCTTACCATCTAGAGACAGATGGGCAAACAGAAAGAGTGAATCAGGTGATGGAGGACATGCTTAGAATGTATGTCATGGATCAACAAACTCATTGGGAAAAGCACTTACCTTTGGTGGAGTTTGCTTACAACAACAGTTACCATAGCTCAATTGGGATGCCTCCATATGAAGCTTTATATGGAAGGCCATGCAGGACACCATTGAGTTGGGAAAGGTTAGAGGATCGAGTAATTATAGGACCTGAGTTGATTCAGGAGATGGAAGAACATGTTGTTCAAATTAGACAGCGGTTAAAGGAAGCACAGGATAGGCAGAAGAGTTATGCCGATGCGCATAGGGTTGACCGAAGCTGTAAGGTTGGTGATGCAGTGTTCGTCCGCATTAGGCCTAGCAAAAGTACCATCAGGTTTGGGAAGGGGACAAAGTTGTCACCACGATTTATAGGACCCTTTGAAATTTTAGAAAAGGTTGGACCTGTCGCGTATCATCTTGCGCTGCCACCCCATTTGCACAAAACTCATAATGTTTTTCATGTATCTGTTTTACGACATTATGTAGCTGATGAGTCACATAAAATAAATTGGAAGGAACTGCAGGTTTCGGACGAGGGAACCATCAGGCTCGAACCATTACTTATATTGGACCACAGGGTTAAACAGTTGAGGCACCGTTTGGTGGACCAAGTTAAGGTCTAGTGGGACCGATATAGCCCGGGGTCTGCTACCTGGGAGGACGCAGAGACTATGCGTCGTGATTATCCCACATTATTTTGATCATAACTTCGGGACGAAGTTTCCTGAAGGGTGGGTGTATGTAAGACCCCGTTTTGACATTTCTACCTGTACTACTATTATATGTTGTATTTGTTTGATTGTGAGACCTCGTCGGTTTGACGACACTGTGGACATATGGTTCTATTATTTTGCGGATATATATATATGTGTGTGTGTGTGATGATAGTATTATGGTCGGTAGTCATGTTCAGATATGTATCATGTGTTAATTATGTCAAATATATGGAAATTACTGAATGATGGGTACGTGGATACCGTTATAGATATATGTTGGAATAATGAATGTTATGCCAGGTGCATGGCGAATGAATGAGTTTATTGTTGTCATGTTATGATGAGATATATGTGTACATATCGAGGATTATGCACGATATCCTATATTGTATGTCGAGGACTAACTTACAGGTTGAAACGGCTAAGTGATAGCTGGATCCTACGAGGTGGGAGGACCTCGAGGACATGGACTTCTAAAGATAAAATGGTATGCGAATGATGCATTATTTACTTTCGTATGGTTATTATGGTGTTTATTATGATGTATGTTATGACATGGGTGGGGTAGAGTTCCAGGAAACTCAACCGCCCAGATCGGTTATACGATGACACACCGAGTACAAGTGCAACGCTGTTGTTATGTCGAGTAGACATAGTCCCTTGTTCCATTAGGGGGGTGGAGGATTTACCCACCGTTTATCCCCGAAACCCAG
>LPNX011079443.1:21816-54978 GCA_001517045.1 Pseudotsuga menziesii
CTGGAAGGAAGGGGTTTTGTTGGAGATTGCTTTTGAGGGGATACAACAGCTTAGGGCTTGTACTCGGTTTGGGCTCGGGGGTCCAAAGGGGTACCTTTGGAGCTGGGTGGTCGGAGAGACCTCACCAGTTGGCAGGGTGGCAAGACTGGTTTGGACTGGTTGAGTTTCAGAACTTGGGAAGGACTTTTGGCTGCAGGGAAAAGCAAGGAAAAATAGCAAGCAATGACAGCAACAAAGGTGGATCTACTAGCTACCTATAGGTATTTTCCAGCAGTATTATGGCCAATTCGGTTTACTAAATTTTAAAAGTTTATATGGCAAATTCTGTTTATTAAATTTTGAAAGTTTATATGCTGTGATCATCCTTGCTACCTGCACAGTTAATAGTAAATTGTTAGAAGTAGATAAAACAGAATTATAGATTTTTAAACTGTATATATAAAGTGAAATTTCTGACTGTAAATAAAAACTAAAGGAGACCCAGTAGGGGGCTCTACATTGGTTGTAAAATGTCTTAGTTGAAACTTTGGATCCTTGAGGTTCGCATCAGCGGGGGTCGAGGTAATTGCAAGGAAGGGTTGATGGGAGAATGGTCGCTAGACTGGTTGGTAGAAGCGGTCTCAAGGGTCTAACCATATTGATTTCATCATGTCTGGAGGTTAACCTCTTATTTTGATAATGTGAACAAATGTTGAGCACCTAACTCGGGGGGTTGTCTAGACAATGCATCATATTGTGTCGCATGTTGGGTTGTGACTGGTCCTTGAGCTGAAAAAGGGTTTTGCATCACCATAGGAGGTGGGGGAGGTTGTAACTGAGGGGTGGTAATGTTATCTTGATGATTAGCCTCATCCCAAAGCTGACGGGCTCTGGCCAAATGAGGACAATAGTGGGTGTAGTGTCCATAAACGTTGCAGAAGGAACAAGGATGGTTGGTTCGCAACTATGGATTCTTTCCCTATCGTGGAGGTTGGTTAGGGTCTTATTTTGTCAGATTAGCACCTTTATTTCCTAGGGGGTTAGGAGGTGGTTCCCCCCTACCTAGTGTTGGTTATTTTGACGACTTCGACATGTCTTCTATTTTGTAGGGATTACTGGTTGTTGGGGGAATATTGGTTTGGTGGTTGGTTCTGCTAAGAATACGCTTGTTGTTGCAGTGTAGGGGGGTCCTAAAGGGGTGTCGATGCGATAGGGGTTGGCAATGGGTTTTGACAAGGATAGTAAGTGTTAGCTACGAGAGGTGGAGTGTATACTTGAGGGACTTTCTCGTAAGTAGGTGTTGGGTAAGGAGGGCCATGGACCTGAGGGGTTGAAGCCAAGGACACATAAGGTGTCTCTCTAGAATTGGAAGTAAGGCGAGATAAATTAGGACTATGACCTGGGATAATGAAGGGCCCCATCGTAATAGTGTGGCATTGGATGGAGTATCATACAAACGAGTTGTCATGGTAGGGATGTGAGAGTAAGGTTGAACTGTGGATGTTACCGAGCCAATGATACCATCGGCAACATGTGATTCCCTCGATGGGTCCTTATGAGCAAAATCGTCATGAGGACCATTTGGAAAATGGTATATAGGTAACATGACTAGGCGTAAATTAAGTCAAATTATTAGGTTTTCAGGATGGCCTCTCCTTCCATTTGTGGCCATTCAGATGCAACATCCTTGGCAATGACATGGATGAGGGACTTTAGAATCCAGTCAAGTAATATCCTATCATCTAGCTTGATTTGCAAATAATGCATCGTCTATTCCATTCATGGATGTGGCTTGTGATATGGGTAGTGGTGTTTTGGTGACAAGAGAAAAGGATCTTGTTGTCATCATTATATCAGACAGGAAGCTGAAAGAACTGCAAGAAGGTGGACATTAGGGATGCAAAATTAGAGTGGGTTCCATATGGTTGATCAATGTACCACTTGGTTGTGATACCAGTGAAGGTCCTTTAGAGGAGACAAAGCCTAATTGAGTCATTGACTATGTAGTTTGAAGAACACCACAGGTGGAATGACATGATGTGGTTTTGGCGATCCTCACCGACCCTCCCCTCAAATTTATGGATATCTGAAGGGAGTTTGGTAGGCATAGAGGGGAAGGTAGGATCATGATGGATCTCATCATTGGTCAACCATTCCAGATCAGGACGGTTAAGGCTAGCCATGAATGGCAGACTTGTAGGACTAGAGGCTCTGTATGGAGGGACAATCATGGGGGGGTTCCCTAAAGGAGGGTTCTTGATAGGAAGATTTCTTACATGGGGATTTTTGGAGGAGGGGTCCCAATAGGTGGGGTCCCTGTAGGTAAAGGTGTGCTACTAGATGATGGGATGTGACTATCCATGGGGTTGTGTGGAGGTGATGAATCTTAGTGATTGGGATCGGTCTCAAACGCGAATCTCTTGGAAAGGGAAACTAGAGAAAGAAAACGATGTCAAATAGCGGTGCGATAGAATCAATCTAATGAACCAAACTATGGTGACTTCCCTCGAAGTCTATGAGAGTATCTTGGAGGAGAAATGGTGACAGAGTGATGTGAGTGTTAAAGAGGTCTATGAAAAGGCTAAAAAATACAACTACATCCATTTGTGCAAAATGAGAAATCTAAACAAAAGAGGCTCTCACGCCAACAACACACTCTATAACTTTATTGTAATCCCATGTCACAATAGGTGAGTGGAAAAAAATGACTAAAAATACAACATGCAATCCCTACCTAGAAACCAAAAAGACTCGTTAACCTATGAGGTAAGGGAGCATGCAACAACTAACTAACAAGCTAGAAGCCTTAACAAATTGTATCCCCTACATGGTGATGAAATCCAAGTCAGAAAATACGGTCTGGAAGACTAATAATGGCTCTTGTATATCCCCCTACTAAGAGGGATCCCAGGTAAAACATCCCTAGAAGAATGGCCACTAGGATACCCCATTCATGGCATGTCCGAGTAGGTGAATCTGCCACTTTAACTTTGATTCTTGCACCCTTGGTAAGGAGGCCTGATAATGCAATGAGGACTATAAGTAGGTATCCTTCAATACAAAGTGGAGTGTGGTATTCCACCTTGACCTCCAAAACCAGTGTTGTGACTTCAACCCTCTTGAGGGAGGCGCCTACCCAACAAACTGGTTGTGACCATGTCAAAAAATACTAGGGGATTGTGGTTCCCTGAGAGTTAACAACTATGCCTCATATGTACATGGAAAAGGGGTGTTATTTGGATGTCTACCCCAGTGCCCTACCTAGCTACAATATTTTTTTTAGTCCCCAAGTGGGGTTATATGTGTGTTTAGTTAAGTAAATTTTAGGCTCACTTGATGTTAGGGTGTGTGTGGTTGCACAAGTGGTGTGAACAATCCCGATAAATGTTGGAATAAATAACTGGAGCTAAAAGTAAATGTTGAAATAAAGAGTTGAAGATATTGAACTAACTAAAATAACCAACTAATTGTTTCATAAAAGCACCATGTAGTAACTACTAAGTAAAGAATTGTTCATCAACTGCTATAGTCAATAAAAAAGAAAACCATACGAAAATAGTCACTAAAGAAATGTAAACAACCAAAAACTGGGGCTGAAAGTTGTCATTGTTGAAAATCAATCAGTCGATCTAGACACATCATAGGTTTGAACAAAGGGTTAAGAGGTCTGTAAGTCAATCTTAGAGCACTTATGTTTGAGGAACAAAAGCGTTTTGGGGCACACCTTGCTCAGAAACAGAAAAACTAAGGGCAGAGCGCTCTTATCAAGGGAAAAGGGGTACTCTAGAGCACTCTTAACAAGGAAAACTGAGCACTCTAGATTTCTCTTAACAGGAAAACAAGAGCACTCCAGGGGAAACTAGGAGAAAAAAAACCCAGCTCATTCAAGAGTTGATCTAGGGGTCTAAAGGGTGGGGGATGCCAGTTTTGTAGGCCAGAAGTATACCATGGGTCTAACAGAGCTAAAAAACAAGTAAAAAAACATATCTAAACAAGCAAAACTTACCCAATAAAAGGTAGTCAACCAAACTCTTAAAACTACCAAGGATCCATGAGGATCAACCCATTGTGGTCGCCATATATGTAGTGAGTGCTTTCAGACTCTAACAAGTCAAAAATGAGGTGCTACCATCTTAGAGAATCCAAAGAAGGAGTCACAAAAGAGATAGGATCTCGTGGTTGTAGTGTGTGAGAAGGTGTGGTAAATGCAGGTAAATACCAATAAAAATGAGATTAAACTATGCAAAGGAGGATATGACCTAAGATGCAAAGGATTATGAGCCATGAATGCAAATATGCAATAGTAAATATCTCATCGTAACTAAATGTCATAACAATAAAAGCAAAAGATTAACCATGCACGGTAACAGTAAAGGACTATAGTAAATGTAACATAGTGAAGATAAAAACCCAGGACTTCACGACAAACACAAATCCAAACAACATACACTGAAAATAAATTTTTTCCTTTTCATTATTTTGGCATGAATAAGATTTTTAAAATGGGTTCGAGTTACCTCAAATATGGACAGGGCCTTGCAATTGGTGGATTGTGCTTCTAGTCTTTGACTATGAATGGTTCTCCACTTCAATACGCTGTGAGGGATGAACTCAATGGGAACTCTGGGCTCAATTGGTGGCTAGGGTTTCGAGAGTGAATCCAATAGAGTTTTGGTAAGGATTGGTGAATGTATGTAAATGGGTGCCTCCACCCCTCTTTTTATAGGGATTTTGACCAATGGTGATCTTACCCTTGGTTTTATGTGTCATATGGTATTGTTCCATGGTATTGATATTTTCCCTCTCTTTTTTCTATTTTAAGGAATGTTGTTTTAGTTTATATGGGAAAATAGGTATTTTTTTATCAAGTATGATAAAAAAATATAGGTTTTTGGGGTTGGTGGAGGCCAAAACTTAGGAAAATAAGTGTAAAGGTATGATTACTAAGGTAGTGATATAGGTGAATGATTTTATGGTGTTACATATGTGTGTCTATAAGTTTACTTAAACACACAATTTAATTAAGTGAAATGGGTGTTGGACACGTGTTGTAGTATTTGTAAGTCTGAAGAGTAAGGAGGGGCCTACAATAGATGATTATCCCACATAAACATTAGGGCATGGGGGGTAGGAAGCCCCTCATTGAGGGGTTTTGGATAGAACCCCTAAAATATTTTTTTGGATCTAGTTTTTAGTCCACTTTGAGTTGTTTTTTACCAATGGTTTTTCAGCCCATTGAAAACTAATTCCGATTAAGGAATCAAGGTTGTACTTTAAAATCGTTTAATAGATTAAGGTTTTAGATGCTATAATATTGTATTGTAAGCATAAAATATAATATAAGAAGATACATTTTAGGATATTTAAACACTTGGGAGTTAATTAAGATCAACTTGGTATAAAATTTCTTTAGCTAAAGTTTGTTTCTTGTGTGCATTAGTAAGTATTTGTACTTATGTAATATGATGGTCATGATATGTTCTAGAAATGGAGTGATCCAACACTTGATATTCACCTCAATATTATAGAGCATTTTGGATTCGTCCATGATCTCTATTTAAAGAGCATGGAGGGTCATTTGCTTGATGATCAATTATGAGAAAATCATATGCAATTTTTTTTCCTTTGGATTAATATATTGCTTCAAGTTGTTATTTGGTTGACATTGTAGATTATTTCCCTCTCTGGGGGTTTTAATGACATAAAATATTAGTGCATTGATCCGTGATTTGTTTGTGTGAGTGGTTGTTTAAGGTGTTTGATCCTATGGAAATGCCCTATTTTAGTCAAATATTGTATCATAATGCTTATGAAATCCCTCTTCCATTGTTGATCTAGATATTAAACCAGTGTGGTCGTATGCATCAAATAATTTATATAATTTTCTATTTTGTCTATTTTTGGGCTCATAGTGATGTTCCATTGCATCTAGAGAATTTATTCTAGTTGAAATGGTGTTTCACTTCACTGAAAAGGTTTGTATTTTACCAATATATGGCCATTTAACCAAATCCAAAGGTAAATTATTTACATGTATGGACGATTTAAATTCTTTCTCATATTCTTTCATATTTTAGTGTAGTTTTTTTTTATTCCTCGTTTGTTACCTTTTCAGCTTGCGTATGCCCTTTTCCATGCACTCTTTGTCAACCTAGAAAATCATAAACAAAGAAAAAAGGGTTTTCTCAAGTGTGTATGCTCTTTTCCATATTCCTTATGTGAACTTGGTAACCCAGAAACAATGAGAAAATTTACATTTTTTTAGAGTAAGATAAACAAGGACTAACCCCAAATTTGAGAAATTTCAGTTTCAGAATTTCAATTTTTATTTATGTGTGGTTGTATAAAGTGTCATGTAGGCCAAAAAACAATTCTTTGGATAGGCATTCTCTCCAACAACACCATATATATATATATATGAAAACCTTTCATGATGTCCCCTTTTCCCCCAATTACTTAAATAGAAGGAAATTCAATAACCTTGACCACAATAGCACTTGGTAACCAGTGGGACTAAAACCATAGAACTCATGGTGAACTCCACCTTGAAATACTCCATTTGAACCTAATTGGATTAACCTAGTGGGTTTTGTGTGTAAAGTGTTGCCTTATTGATTTTTAGTGCATACTCTTGGAGGCTTTCATTAGTGTTTACATATTACAATATTCTAAACCCATCAACAATCATTGGTGTTGAGTTTGGAATCTAACTCTTATTATTTAAGGACTTGAAGGAGGACCACCTCTTTAAAAACAAAGGAGATCACTTTCTATTTCTCATAGAAATTACTCTCAAGATTGACTCTTTTTTTTGTTAGATAGATGACTTCAACACCTACACATAAGGAAGTGCTTGAAATACCAAGGTGTTTTTCATCTAAATGCATGTTATGTGGAAATAACAAACCCCTAAAATACTTGTTCTAATTTTGTAATTATGGCTATTCAACTTAGGCTTGGAATTTTAAGCTATTTTACTCCTTGGGTAGAGTTGTGATAAAATTCATTGAGACCTCCTTATTAACTATTTTAACCTTGGTATTTATTGGGTATCTCTAATGGTTGGAAAAGACTTGGGTTCTTAACTATTTTAACCTTATTTTGTTGGAAAACCAAACATTCTTCCTTAAACCTTTGAACATCAGATTCAAGACCTTCCGAGAACAATTCTTTCTTTACCCTATGGTAAGAATATTTTAGGAATCCTGAGTGCCCTACTATAGGAGAGGTGTGTAATTCCAAAAGGACCTTTTGTTTGAGTTGGGAGTTCTTACATATATAAGCGGTCCTTATACCATAGTGAATCATTTATCCATACAAAAGTATCTAATACAATGGGATTCTTTTGTAGTTTTTAAATGAGCGTCCACACTTATAGGTCATTCTTCCATTCTTCCCTTGCTTCTACTACCCAATCTGGTTGTATAATTGAAATACCACAAAGTAATTCCTCCATATCCTCATATTTTATTGAGAGTGCATCTTCCACCATATTCTATTTCCCTTTTTTATAGATGATTTCAAAGTCATATCCCAACATCTTAGTTACCCATTTTTGTTTCTCTTCTGATGATAGTCTCTATTCCAACAAGTATTTAAGACTATCATGATCTGTTTTTACCCTAAAGTGTCTACCTATTAGGTAAGGATTCCATTGATTAAGTGCATGTAGTATAACCATCATTTCCTTCTCATAAATGGGTTTGTGTAAGTTCTTTCCCATGATTAGATGAATTTAAAAAGTCGCAGGGCCTTCCTTCTTGCATTAAAACAACATCAACTCCATTTCCTAAGGCATCGCATTCCATAATAAAGGATTTTGTAAAGTATGGTGTGGTGAAGATAGGTGCTTTTCACATTTCCTATTTATGTTGTTCAAAATATTGAGTTTCCTACGGACTCCAAGAGAATGAATTCTTATTCAATAATTATGTTAGAGGTGTTGTTATTCTTCCATATTTCCAAACAAAATTATGGTAGTACCCTGTCAAACTTAAGAATCCTCCAATAATTTTCAAGGTTTTGGGAATCGGTTTGTCCATCACATATTTAATTTTGTTAAGGTCTACCTTGACACCTTCATGAGATACAATATTACCCATATACTCTACCTCTTTTACCTCAAAGAAACATTTGGAAGCTTTTGCATATAGTTGTTGCTCCTTTAGTAGTTGTAGCACACTGTCAACATGTTGAACATGTTCTTCCTAAAACTTGTTATAGATTAGTATATCATCAAAAAATAGTAGCAAAAAAATTCTAAGGAAGGGCTTTAAAATGGAGTTCATCAAACCTTGAAATGTGGAAGGTGCATTTGTAAGGCCAAAAGGCATGACCAAAAATTCATAATGACATTCATGTGTTTTGAATGTTATTTTTGAGATGTCTACTTCCTTCATTCTAATTTGATAATACCTTGAATGAAGATCCAACTTTGTGAAGTAAATTGATCCATATAGTTCATCTAAAATTTCATCAATGATTGGAATGGGAAGCTTACCTTTAATGGTGAGCTTGTTTATCTCTCTATAATTTGGATACAATGGTCATGAGCCCTCCTTCTTGTGTACCATTACCATTGGTGCAGAGTAAGAATTTTCAATTAGGCCTAATTAAGACACCCTCTAACATTTCTTCAACCATACACTCAATTTCATTCTTTTGGCCATATGGGTATCTATAAGGTAAGATGTTAGGAGGATCACTTCCTAGAATCAAGTTAATAGCTTGATCACGATCTTGAGTAGGTGGAAGACCTATTGGAATATCTTCAAATACCATGTAATTCTTATCAATGACCCTTTGGAGTTAAAAGGGACTATGAGGTTTATATGTTTAAACCTCTAGTGAGCATAATTAATCAATTACATCATTATGCCTCTTTTTCAACATTTTTTTCATTTCATTAGAGCTAAAAACGTTTCTTGGTTCCCCTATGATAACCCTTAACTGAAATTATTTTCCTTCCCAGGAAAATTGCATGAAAAATTATTAAAAAATAAAAGACACTGTTCCCAATTATTGTAATCATTGGATCCCTAAGAAAACATAAACAGTGACCCATTGGAATAGAAATCATTGAACTATTCAATACATATTCCCCCATAGTAAGATTGATCTTAAGGCATTTCCTTGAGCAATTGATAGTTCCTCCATCTACAATCATTACTTAAAACTCCACTGCTAGATATATAAATAAATTGAGAGTCATGGTTAATTTAAAGTGAATGAAATTAAAAGTGCTACTACAATCAATCAACAACGTTACTTTTTTCTTTTTGATATTTCCTTTTATCTTGAGAATTTGAGGAGTGCTAATTCCATCCAATTCATGAAAACATATGGTGGAGGTAATATCGTCTATTTATTCATCTTGAGATGGGTTCTTTTTCTTCATGTTCCTCACAATATATGTAGAATAGTTTCTTATCACCACACTTATGTCCCTTTCTATACTAGTCATGATTAAAATAGAGATCGTTTTCTCCTTTTTCATCCATTTGTTGATGTGTCAACCTGGTCACTTGAGGCAGGCTATAAAAATAACAGGAATCTCTTTATAGGTGTTAGAGGAGGTCCTAGTATCCATCATCATATTTTTACTTTCAACCTTCCTTGCCAACATGAAATCCTTCTCCAAGGATGTTGGTTCGAATAGATGCACCTCATATTGAATGTTATCCTTCAAGGTTATAATAAAGAAATCCAACAAATTTATCATCTGGTATGTCATTCACTCTGAGTCTCAACTTTTGAAATTGTTGAATGTGCTTGATTAATGAACCCTTTTTCCTTAGATTTATAAATTATGTAAATAAGGAATTTATCTTAATTTCATCATGATATGAAATCAATTCTTCTATAAAAATGGAGCAAGAGATAACATAGTTCTTTTTGCATTCACAAAGCCATTGACACAACATAAATTACTAATGATCTAAATATGGAGATGCAATATAGTACCTTTTGTATATTTAGCACCTAGTGTATTTCAAAGAATTGTTCCATATGGAATATCCATGTTATGGGTTCTTGGGCATCAAACATCCTCATGTCAATCTTAGGGAGTTAGATACCCTTTGGGGACCATCCCTAATTACCTCAATTATTATAATTAAATCATCTTGTAGTAAGATTTTTAAGGGATGGTTGCTCAACATGGACACTATATTTATCTTCATGAGTAGCTTGGGCCACATTCTCACCTTTAGGAAGCTTTTCCTCTCTATTTTGTATGAGCTTAGCAATCCTTCCCATATTTTCCTCAGTTTTCTTCTCCATCTTTCCCATCCTTTCATCGGCCATATGTCCAATCCTTTCGTCCATATTATTCTCCATATTAGGGTGTTCCCATAAACATGGGTAACACATTTTGGCAAGCGGAGGGCATGCGTATGGAAAAAAACAAGATTTTGTTAACCCCTTGATCGAGCTTTTAAAAGCTTGATCAAGGGCTTAACCAAGTGCTCGATCAAGGGCTTAACTAAGCGCTCGATAGAGCTATTTAAAAAATCTTGATCGAGGGTTAAGAAAACCATCGATAGAGCTCTATAGCTCGATTGAGTTTTTTCTTAACCATCGATTGAGCTCTATATCTCGATCGAGGGTTTCTCAACCCTTTATCACGCTACTCTATCGAGATTTTGTAAATAGCTCGATTGAGATGTTTCCATTAGTAAAAGATACATGGAAGTTCATAGAAAGACTATAGAAAGTAAAAGTAGCTTGATTGAGGTTTTATTTTAACTACAGATAAATCCTTGATCTATCCATTTAAAAATATGCTCAAAACCTTGATTGAGAGTTTTTAAGACCTCGAGCGAGCTAATATCTCGATTGAGGGATTGAAAAAAAAAAATTTAGCCCCATTTTCTACAAATTTAATTTTTCTTGCCTCTTTGTAAGGCCTAAACCCTGTCTAAGGATGCATCTTAGGTGTCATAATTCATACTGATGGATTGATCAATGAATCATCTATCCATTGGCATATAATTTATGGGTTTCTATTTTTTTTTTTACTTACACTTGCATTTCCACAGCTTTGAATAATTGCAAGAAAAATCAACGACATAAAAATTACAAAATAAAAAAAATTTCAAAAAATATTTGCGCCCCATATCAACGTGTCCTATTCAAAACAATAATTTTCATTTTTCATTTTTTGTAACTAGTAAAAAAAACTTTACATGCACACACATGTAGAGAATGTGATTAAAATTTTCAATGGCTAGTTTCAAAAGTTAATAAAACTTTAATTTTCCAATTTAAGTTTTAAAAAAATTATGTTATGTCCGAGTGCATTTTATGTAGATTATGTTCAAATATTTTTTTACAAAAAATGATGTATTTATCATGAAATTATTTTGGCATAGTAAATATTATTGTTATTTAAAAAAATTAAGGTGGAAAGACAACGTAATTCCCTACAATTTGCTTTTTTGTTGCATGTCAAAATTCACAAGGAACATATGAGTTTTCAGGGCTTCAATTTAATAAATGAGTAAAAAATCAAATTTTCATCATCACTTTTGGCCAAAACATGTTACCCATCTTCATGGATTCACCCATTAACTAAATCAACCATTCTCACAGACCCTTTAATTAGATCTTCCAACTTGGATACCCAAAAATGCCAGGTCTTCACTTTAATTGTAGTTCAATGATGAATTCCCTGTTGGTTTGAGTGGAGTGGTGTGTCCTTTTCCACCACCTTTTGGTGCCATGTGGAATAATAAAAATATATATCTGCAATGTTTATCACACCTTTGAGATTAATCCAAATAGATCCTTCTAGTAGAAGTTATTTAGATTTGAAATGTTCTTCCTTTTTAAAACCATGATTTGGAGACTATTTTATTGGTCAACCTTCCTCCTGATAGAACTATGAAATTTTGGTACCTATAATACCTTGGATGCTGAGCCCCAGACATATGTTATTATTTATTTGTTATTGTGGCACAAGGTGTCGAGACTATGGACTTGGACATTATTGTTGTTGTTGTTGTTGTTGTTATCATTATCATCATTATTATTATTTAATAAATAGCTAACTCAACATTAGGGATGATTTTAGGGGCGAATTTTAGCCCAGTGGGCTATTTTTCCATGTTTTTATCCTAAAAAAGATTAGCCATTTTGCATTTTTTGAATCCCCATTTCGCCCAATTTTGATGGGCTAAAATGTTTTCACCCTAAAAGTCGCCAAATTATTATATAAACGATATAAAATCCTTGGAAAATAAAATA
The DNA here is from genome assembly GCA_001517045.1 of Pseudotsuga menziesii. Classification (NCBI taxonomy): domain Eukaryota; kingdom Viridiplantae; phylum Streptophyta; class Pinopsida; order Pinales; family Pinaceae; genus Pseudotsuga; species Pseudotsuga menziesii. The sequence goes on from LPNX011079443.1 coordinate 34,042, forward strand.
TTTTTTGAAAAATATTGCCAATCATTTTATAGTTGTCGTTTTAAGAATTGGTAATATTCGCCAACATTTATACACTTTTAAATAGTATTGTTCCTTAAAATCATCCCTGCTCAACATGGACAACTAACGAGAATGTGGGACCATGGATTCCACATGTGAGGGGGTTGGGGACTTCGGAGTTGTTTCTCTCCCTAACATTACTTGTTGGACCCTATTTTTGGCTATTTTGGTTAATGGAGACCTGCACTATTACACCCTCTTAGATTTTTGGTGGAACCCTCTTGAGCAGTGCACCTTCCTTGGCCTTGGTTTGGTTTCATTTGTAAATCTTCATGTGCTAGTGAGCCCTCACTAGCTATTTTTATCCACCACTTTTTGAAGTGTGACTCCCGAATTTTGGATGCATCCTTTTGATCTTCTAGGAATGGAATCTCATGAATGAGTAACTCCTCTACCAATTCGAGTTGGCTTAGGGATGAATTTGAGTTAGCCTCTTATGGTTTGAGTAACCCTAGTGAATTTTAGATACCTCTCTTAGGAATTTGAATGGTTATACAAGGATTTGAATTGACCCTGTTTCCTTCTTCTTATCTCCCTCTGAGCTCTCCAAGGTATTGGAATGCTCTTTTTTTGGGGAAATACATGCTCTCGAGTAGGAGATGTATGGTACTGTTGAAGGTCGAAGTCCTTGTAATGAGGTTTGAAGACCCTGTAATGGGGATTGAAGGTTGAACTATGTTTATACAACATGAGTCCTTATCTTATTTATTGTCTCTGTCCAGATCTAGCTTGTAAATCATGGGTGAGGGTGGTGATATCCTAAGGGTCTATGGAGTGAGGGGAGTCACAACTCACTAGGTAGAGTATATAGAAGGGAAAGTTTAGATGGAGAAAGGTGTAATTGTGGTATTCTCATGGTGTTGAGAAGGGGAAAATAATATGTTCTAGTTCGCTTATTTCTATGTATTCTAGGTTGTGAGACCTATTCCATTACATCTAGAATGTCGTTTCCAGTAAGGAACACTTTTTATTTCATTGAAAATCATTTTTGTTTGATGAGATTCAATTGCTTTTATGTGGCAGTGTACCCGATGTTGAGATGAGTGTACCATACATTTTAGTTTGAGAGTACACTCTTGTGGATCTTTGAGCTCATCTCGAAGGTGGCTGTCATATTGAAAGATGCATGAGCATGGCATGTTTACAGTTGGGTGAAATGATGTCCTGTTGAAACAAGTTTCCCTTTAAAAGATGAATATTTTGTTATGAGATTATTTACTGTATTTTATGAAGTATGTGTGCTCATGGATGTGTTTTTTATCTTTTTTATATGGATGTAAATTGCATCCAGTAGATATGATGTTATTGTGGTAGATCATTGTTTATATGGCATCCAATAGAATAAATTTTAATTGTAGATCTGGTTTTTATATGGCAGCCGATGGATCTAATTTTATCTATATTATATATCAGCTTTTGAAGTTGTTTATCAAGTTGTAGATGATATCTTATGAATATGATTTTATTGTTGTTTACATAGTTGTAGGTGGCATCCATAAGGTTTGATGTTATTCTTGTTTATATGGTTGTAGATGGAAGCCCTCATATTTGGCTTTGTTTATGTTACTATGAAACGGTAGGTGGCAATCAGTAGAGATATTTTCTACTCTGTTAATATGGTTGATTATGGAAGCCTGCGGATTTGCTTATTTACATTGTTTATTGTGGCTTGTAATTTGATTATATTATAGTTTAAATAGATGTAATATATATAATATTTCATGTTTGAAATCATATTAGTGGCTTGCTCATATATGGTTGCATTGCATGCATACATTTACCTTGCATAGTATATGTATTGGGGAATTATCTACGTTTGTATTCGTGCATTTCATTTTAAAATGTTGAATGTTTTATTTTAGTAGCACTTTGGCATGTTGGACTAGTCTTAGTTACCCTTATTCTGTTGTGCAACACCTTGATTCAACCTTCCCCTTTGGTTTCTAGGTATCCTTAGCCTTCTAGGTAACATTGGCCTTGGATTTGGGGCTAGGGACATCACATCCCTATGAGTCTAAATTTATTCATGTGGTATCTTCTTTCCAACGCCATAGGTTTCAATGAATTTTGATGTGCTAAGAGGAAATGGCTGCAACTTTCCCATAATGTGTTATTTTTTACTTTTCCAGAGAGATAACTTGTATGACCTACCACATTTCCAATTTTTGGATCTGAATATGAAATTTCTACCACAGATATGTTGGTTTGTATTCTTTTTGATGAAATAGGTATTACTCAATTTGGATCTTGCATGCTCCTCATCTTACATTTTTTCCTAGAATGCATGTTTGAGATTAGTTTTTTTACTAGTCATAAACTCTAACTTCCATTGGGTATCAATCCGAACATGTAATAATTTAGGAGCTAAAAATTGCTACACATATAGCTCAATCTTTCCTCTATGTCACATCTAATTTTCATTATTTGAAAATTTGTAGAAAAAAAATATAGCATAAATGACAAGGTGACTAGTTTTGGAAGTGTCCAAGCTCTAATACCAAATGTTATGCAACAGATTCCACATAAGAGAATAAATAGGCAAGAACAAGTTATCCATGACTTAATAATGAATAAAAGAGATAAATAGAGATCCCCTTCGATGGGGCAACATCCTTATATAGTGTACATAAGACACAAGACAAGACAAGAAATGATTTGAATGACAATCCCCCCTTGATATATATATGATACAAATAAATGAAATTACTACTAATGGACTCAAACCAACATCACTAATATAACAATTACAATATAAAGTGCATATTTTAAGGGGAATCAGCCACAATTTAGGGCTTAACAACTAAAGACCTCACAGTGAACTCTACCTTCAAATACTCTATTTGAACCTATTGAATTAACTCATTAGTTTTTGTGTGTGTGTGTGTGTGTTTCACTTAAAGTGTTTTCTTAATGATCTTTTATGCATACTATTGAAGTCTTCATTTGAGTTTACCTATTACACCCTTCCATACCCATTAACAAGCATTGGTGTCAAGTTTGGAATTTAAATACTTGAAGGACCACCTCTTTAAAAACAAAGGAGAGGAACTATTATTTCTCATAGGGACTACTTTCAAGATTGTCTCTTTTATTTGTTATAAAAATGACATTAACACCTACCAATAAGGAATCACGTGAACTGCCTAAGCATTTGTCACCCTAAATTCATGTTATGTGGAAAGAATGAAGCCCTACAACACTTGTTATAATTTTGTAACTATGCCTAAACAACTTTAGACACCCTAAATTCATGTTATGTGGAAATAATGAAGCCCTATAACACTTGTTATAATTTTGTAACTATGCCTAAACAACTTTCGGCATGGAATTTTAAGTTCTTTCACTTTTTGCAAATGTCCAATATTGCCTTATAGGTTTCCCTTTTGGGATAAGTCTCCTTTGGGTTATAGATTTTCACATAACATATTGCAAGATTAGAATTGATGCACTATATGATCTTAGGAAAACAAGAAATTAATATATATGTGTCAACTCTCAACAAAACTGTGATTTTACCTAGTAAGAGGAGTCTTTGCTATGTGTCCATATGTTGCTACAAAGCCAGTTGTAGATGCAAAAAGAGGAGATGGAAGTATCCCACCTACAAAATCTTGTGCACTACCAAACTATTGCACCATGAGCAAGTTGCAACCCAAAGGGCACTTTCCTACCCACTACATATTCTTGAGCTTCAAACAACCAACATTGCTAACATAGATTAGGCCACATTGTAAGTGAATATCAAGGGAAGTAAAGGTGCTAGCCCTACACAAGAAACCCCAAATGTCCCCTATGTTTCCCATTGTTCCTCTAATCATTATAAAACCGAATGATCATAAAGAACTCAAGTAGGGAAACAAAAAATAGAAGTCGATAATGGTTGATCCTAAATCCACCATTAAAAGACGGAGACTTCCTCCCAACCACAAAGCCAGTTCTCCTAGCATGACCTTAATTCCTACAATGTCTAAGTTTAGCTTGCTTTAACTTAATCCCTATCACATCTAAGCTTACTTGCTCTATTTCTCTACTTATTATAATTATTACAAATGTATTATTTCTGAATTTATAATTAATAAAATTATTAAAAAAATTATATATTTATTTGTTTCGTTTACTTTTTAATAATACTCTCTATTTTAAAAACAATTTTAAAAAATCAAAATTTTCCCTTTATTTCTATAATTTTAAAAATGTTAAAAAATTCACCATAAAAAACTTAATTTTCAATTATATGATGTTACTAATAATCAGCTGCCCTTTCAATATACATCATATTATAAATAATTTCCAAACATCATTGGCGATACACTGGACATCTGGGAATCTGTTGAGATCAAGCTTCTCCAACCACCTTTTACTTCTTTTAATTCAAAGTAACTGTCAACACTTTGCTTTCAAAGTTTTGTTAGTTTTTTTATTTAAAAGCTACTTGATATTCAAATATAATAAAAGATATTATAAAATAAAAAATACAGCAATAACTTTTATAAAAAATCCATGACTTAAAAAAGGATTTTCTCTACTCCAATACAAAACTATCTAACCAGAAAATATCAAAATCGAGATCTAAATATATCTTGAGTTTATCGAAAACTATAAAACTAAGAATTTAACAAAAGATAGCATAACAAACTGGATAGTCAACTTAAAGAAGCCAATAGTGAATCTTCAACAATGATAATAAAATCTAGAATGCCCTAAAGTGGTCTTTGACTATCAATTCTTCATTTATCAATTCATCATAGAAGATGTATCCTTCCTGACTTCCCAAAGCCTCATTGGACAACTTGTTTGCTTCTACGTTCAATTCTCTAAAAACATGTTGTAAAAAGATTTACAACAGCAACCATTAGATCTTGAATCCTTTTGCATCAATGCACAAAGAATCTACTTGTAATCTAGATGCTAAAAGCCTAGTTAATAACAATTTTAGAATCACAATAAACCTGTAAAGAAGATACATTCTTCGTAGTGGCAAATAGTAATAAGCCTCACAAAACTAATAATTCAACACAGGTATTTGTTCCAGCCAACTTCCATCCAAAGAGTGTAAAAATATTTTAAATTTAATCTAAGATCATACTGCATCCACATCTGCTATGAGCGGATGCACCCTAAAAACAACCATAAGTACTGTCTAGCCAGGCCCCATATGCTATGAGCGGATGTTAATGCTTCCATTCTTGGCAGCTCTTCTAATTCAGACAACCCATTAACATCTAGGGATCTGAGCTTTGTCGCGTGCTCTTTAGCTTCACATACCCCAACAACTGCTCCAAACATGTTAATGTTACATGTTTGTATACTTGGCAGCTCTTCTAACTCAGACAATTCGATAACATTTAGGCCTCTAATATTTGTTGCGTTATTCAACCCCGTATGCTCTTCAGCTTCACACAACCGTTCGCCGCTAAATGCTCCAAAGATATCAATGTTTCCATGCTTGGCAGCTCTCCTAACTCACAGAACCCGCTGACATCCTCACAGAACCCACTGACATCTAGGAATCCAACTTTTGTTGCGTGCTCCAACTCTGTATCCTAACTCACATAACCCTCTGCCAACAAATGCTCCAAAGATGGCAATGCTTCCATACTTGGCAGCTGACAAATGCTCCAAACATGTCATTGTTTCCATACCTGACAACTCTTCTAAATCAGAGCATCCTGTAACATTTGGGACCTGAAGCTTTGTCGCGTGCTCCAACCCCCGTATAGTCTTCAGCTTCACACAATCCTTTGCCCACAATTGCTCTAAAGATGTCAATGTTTCCATAGGGAGCTATTCTAACTCAGAGCGCTCTCCAACAATCAGCTGTCTAAGCTTTGTCAGCTGCTCCAACCCCTGGAATCTCTTCAGCTGCACACATCCATCTGCCCAAAACTCCTCCAAACATACCGGCAACTGCAAAGGTGCCTGCAAATGCAAAATATTACGATTCTCGTTTGCATATCCTTTCTAATTTGTTCCAGATAGCAATTAAACATACAAAAACATACAAACGTTAAACATAAATTTTTATATACCTGTGATTGGCCTTCCCTTTGCACAACGTGTTTAATACGCTTCAGGACACTGTAAAATCCTTAAACTCTTCACTGGAAGCCACGAGGGCAGGGAAGAGTATGGACAATCTTTCCAACGAATCCATAAAATATTCGGTGACTTCACAGTCTTCAAAAACCTTCACTATGAAACCTCCTCGGACGAATAGTGCACACTACATCACCTTCTTCATCTCCATAATCGTCACTAAGATCCAACTTAATCCGCCGCACGGGTATTACCTGTCCAAACGGTTGTTATTGCATCTTAAATTTTGGAAAATGTTGATGATTTAAAGAATGAAATTGTCTGAACCACAGCCTTTTGCATTTTTATATTTTTTTGGTGATTTTTTCTGGAAGTGTTCTTTTGCGATTCAGGCGAAAATTACAGGGGCAGAGTGTTTCTATAGAACTCTGTCCTGTCCTTAGAATTTTAGCACATTTTAAACAGACTCAAATGTTTGAAAAATAGATCTAACTTCTCAATCAATCGAAACTCTGTTTCTAAATCAATCAAAACTGTGTCTTCATTAAATTAAATTGCCAAATTCCAGCTAGGAAAGTGCAAAATGTTATTTTTTACAGCGTTTTAAAAAATTGATCCCAGACATTAAAGGACTAAATCACTGAATACTTTATTGAATAATCTATATAAAGAACTGAATCACTAAACACTTACAGAAGATTTCTGTGACAAATCATCAATTACTTTCTGTGTCCAACGCCAAAGACGAAGCGGCTGCGATTCCACCGGTCATGCATATTTATCAAATTCGGCAGGTCCACTTCCACAAGACATTTGTCCTGTAGATTTTGAAACCCCAGCCTTCCTTTCCAGCCTCATGCATCCCATATGCTTATAGCCTTATGCCTTATTTCTCCTATGAGAAAAAATGCAATGCCTAAGAACATCTGTTTTTCCTCTTTTTTTAGGGCGTCAAAAACTAATTTTCCGTCTTTTCTCTATTTCACTGGGGAGTATTTGGTGAAGTCTCCCAGTTCGTCTTCCCATTATGATGTGATTCTTCCATAAAGATGTGCCCCTAATACTTTCAAAGATAAGGGCAATCCATTGCAAGCTTTTAAGAATTTATCTACAAGAGATTCAAATTGTGAAAGTGGATAGATTTGGTTGAAGTTGTGGGAGCAGAAGAGCTCTGTAAATTGATGATTTTGGGACTTTGAGCCTATGAGAACATGCTTATCTCTGGATGTAATCAAAATTAAGGTACCTGATGGGAGATCGAAAGGAAAAGGTGCATCCACATGGTCTACATCATCTAAAAGTACTAAGACCTTAGAGTCAGGGATATAAGCAGATTTGAGACACTTTATGTGCATCAGTTTCCCTTCATCTAGACAGTCTCTTGGCTTATCCAATCCAGGCAAGCTCTAAATATGTTTCCTCTGCCATGAGGCATTAGAAGATTTGAAATGCTCTATGTACTTTCTGACCATCCATGTTCCTTCATCAACATTGTCTATTGGGTTATCCAATCAAGTGAAGCTTTTAAGAAGTTTTTTCTGCAAGGACATCAAAGAGCCCTTTTCTGCATTCTCTGACCTCAGATAAAAAGCATGATAAACGATAACCTGATTTCTTCATATTGAAGAATTCTTTTGCCAATGTTGTCTTTCCTATTCCACCTAAACCCTATATCCCCAATATCTGAGGTCTCCAGCTTTGCTGTTCATCCAATATGATTGTATCTTCAAAAATTTGAGCTTCTCATCTAAACCTGCTGGAAATTTGTCCACGTTCAAGGACTCTAGAGTTTTAATCATTTCCAACAGACATTTAACCACCTTATCTAGCAGCTCCAACTGCAATTCCTCCCTGGTTATTTAGATGAAAATAAACTCCCTAGTTATACGGAAGAAAATAAATAGATATAGTAAGAAACAAATGTCTACCTCCATCTATCAATTATAAAATATACAAACATATGGAAAGCCAAGGTTAAGTTCTTACCCATTGCGCCTCTCCAACTTGAAACAGTTGTAACTTCCAACCTGAGAAAGTGCATCTCTCTATTTCATGAGTTCTCTTGTTGGCAAGGTCTTGTAGGGCTTGACGATAATATGGTTTTCTGGCCTGTGTCCACCGAACGTCAGAAGGCTTGACATAGTAAAACACTGGAATAATTGGAGCCTCTGTCTCCAACATCAGTATTAGATCATTCGGCCACCGATCTGATTCTGCATATGCAGGAGAAAAGATTGCCACATAGACAGTGGCGGTTCTAATAGCGTCTGGTATTTGGGATGTAATATTGTATCCGGCTAGCATCTCCTTATCAAGAAAAGCAGTCTCTCTATTTTCTCCAAGGCGAATGTAGAGAGATCTAGAGAAGCTTTCCTTCATATCAACGCCGCGATGGTTAATGAAAACTGCATAGGATTTGTGCTGGAATGAGCAGCCGTGATGAAAATGGTAGCAAATGACGCGATTCGCAATGAAATTGCTGTTAGGGTTTGTCCTCTGGTTTTTTATTATCTTTATTTTTATTAAAACCGTGTCTTCGACCACTCAATTTTCACCGCCTTGTTCGAGAGACCGAATCTACAAAAAATTACATCGAACTAAGTATTATCATTTTTTCCACTGAATTTTCACCGCTTCGTTCGGGAATCGGGAGACAAAGTAAGCATCGTCCATGTCAAGTCTACCATTTGCACCGAATCAAATGATGACACTTACACCGATCTATTTTTATTATTTTTTAATTTTCTGTTGTTTAATTTCCAATTGTTGCTTCCACATGTAAAGACTTTGATTTTATTATTATTATTATTATTATTCTTTCTTTTTCAGAAATGACATTAATTTAATAACATTACATATTTATATATTTTAATTGTAATTTTTAAGAAAAAAATTATATAAAGACTTTGATTTATTATTATTATTATTATTATTTCTTTTTCAGAAATAACATTAATTTAATAACATTACATATTTATATAGTTTAAATGTAATTTTTAAGAAAAAAATTAATATTTTATATAAACAAGTAGACTTAAAAATTAATTAGTTAATTAGTTAAGTGAAGAGTTTGAATGTGAAGGTGATCAACATTGATCCTAATTTGAAGATTGCTTAGACATTGGTTAGGGTAAGATTCTTATGCCAACTCATAGTGTACATTAATCTTGTTAGTGCTTGTTAGTTTTTCAACATTAAGCTATTATTATGTTAGGATCTTTACTGAGAGAATAACAAGCATAGCGATATAACATAATCACATCATAAGAGACAAGAGACACAAAGAGTTTTCCTCGGGGAAACCATAAAGGAGAAAACCCCACAACTTCCTCAAAGATAGAATCAGCACCAAAACAGTAAAAGCCCCAAAGCAGTAGTCTTCTTCTTCTGTCTAGTCCCAGTGTTTCCTACCTCACTAATGCGCCACACTTGAGTGAGTGAATGATGTGTGTGATAAATATAGAGACTCACTCTCTATTTATAATCTTTCGTTCACTTGAAGTGCACTCAATCATGTCGGCCTAAATTAACAATTACTTACTAGAGTCGACATCTCTATGAGTGTCTAATAACCCTAGTGCCCCGAAACTGTGGGGACTTTAACAATGACTTGACATGACTTGTTTACATTATTGATCCTCCCGATCGGAACATCGGGGTATGACAATATGACTCAAATACATAATAGATACATCCCGGAATAAACATCGGGTTACAATACATGAGACACATGGATGAATACATTCCGAAGTTACAAATACATCAAGAGTGCTTAGTCAAAGGTGTCAAATCCCTAATTGCATCACATATTTTGTTAACGATTTATTAATCAATATGTTAAAGTATGTTAAAGTCTAGATATTTTGATAATCATTTATTAATCAATATGTTAAAGTATGTTAAAGTCTAGAGGTCAAAATGTCAAAATCAGTTCCTTCATCATTGCAAATTAAACTCATATGGGAGCGATGTGCAACACCTCAAAATCTATTGAAAACAAGGAAAGATACCGCATTTTCATGAATACACAACGAAATATGAATACAAAAGAATATATCTAGTGTCCTTAGTAGTGCAATAGATTATTTTGTTCTCCTTCAATGGAGAATGAAATTGGAATTTTTGATGAAGTGGATGGACAAGATGATATTGACATTCATACTAGTATTTTTTCATGAAAATTGTCTTTTAGAATGTTGTATTAGAATGTTATCTTAGAGATATATGGTTTGTAAGATGATTAGTTATGTTTTCTGCATTGAAATGTAATAGTTATAAGAGGTCATGAGAAACCATTAATGTTTTGCACTCACCCATATCAGATTGTAACCTATATGTAAATTCAAGTAGGCATATTGCATGTAAACCAGTAGATAGCATACCAACATGCATACTAGTTAGATATGCATAATTATATGTATACCTAGTATTATACCAATATACATGTTGGTATATGTAATTATGCATATCTAACTAGTATGCATGTTGGTATGCTATCTAGTGGTATACATAAAGATGTGATATACAAATAAAATGTTTCATTTTTATATTTGGTACATATAAAGAGTGTATATTAGTTACATGTTAGTGGTATATATACCAATTAGTATACCTATCAATATATACAGTAGAGTCAATTTATATACCAAAAAATAATGAATGTTTTCTAGTTTGTCTATATACTAGTATATATATCTATCTATAATACTAGTTATTAGTGTATATGTATAAATACATGTATCTTGTTGGAATCAATTATTATGCAGGTTCATCACATCTATGGATCTTCTAGAGATAGTCAATAGAATGACAATATTTCACAAGTTGGGCAGTGGATTGAAGGGTTGATTGAGTGGTTCATTGTTTGTCAACTAAACAATCGACAAAGTAGTGGTTGTCTTGTCTGAAGCAACCAAATAATCAATGGGATGTTGCGGCCTTTTAGGAAATGGTTAAAATCGATGACCTTTATTTGTGGACCAGATTACCCCCGACTCAAGGAAGTTTGTTAAACATGGAGATTATAAAAGAATGACAATATGAGTTGTATTCAATATCAATCAAATTATGGTGATTCTATATGTGATAATGCATTGTGCTTAATTTTTGTAAGCGATGTCTTTAGATACCACTTCTCTTCTTGGGATATCTTTTTCCTTCCATTATTTGTTGTTTATGTGTAGTTGTTCAAGGGTACTTTCCCAACATGGTATTAGAGCTATTGGTTTTGACCTAGCATGTTTCCTACGAATCGTGTTGAGTGAGATATTGGGTTGATCGAATCTAGGATGAATATTTGTTGACTGATAACTTTGACCTTTTTTTGAACTTGGATCAAATCTATAAAATATCAAAAGAATGGATTCCAAGGTAGAACTTCTTATGTTGAATGGCCATACCAATGCAATCTGGGTGCTAGATATGGAAACATTGCTAAAGATAAAGGGGCTCTGGTAGTATAATAAAATTGTTATTCCAAATCCAACTAATGACCAGGATAAGTTTGTCATCGACAAAAAGAAGGATGAGTTTGTTGGGGTCATCATAACCTACATTTTAAGGGTTATTTGCTTCCACATAAGTGGGATTGACTATCCTCATGATGTTTGGAATAATTTGAAATCATTTTTCGACAAAGTGAATGAAAGTCAAATGATGTAGATAGAGAAAGAGTTGGTCTCTTTGGATCCCCATTCCTTTGAAACGATTGAGGACCCTTTTGCTTATATCTAGGAGTTGCATTTGAAATTGGGTGAATATGGGAATTTCAATTTTATGAAGAAGGATGGAAAACTCATTGAATTGGTCTTAGTGAATCTAAAGACACCTTACGATGTGTTATGCTCGTCATTTTGTGGCAATTGGATGTCACATAAAGAATATACGAAGGGATCTTCCTTTGGTACCTTGTGTGATTTATTGATCAAGGATTAACGAAAGTTGCTTGATAAAGGAAAGCTTGGTATTAGACACAAGCCCACTTTCTCAATGACATCGTCAAGCAAAACTATAAAGAATGAGGTCAACTAGACACCTTGTATAAACAACAAGAATGTATCAACCAACCTACTAAAGAAAAGACTGATAAATCAACATTGACTAGAAAGAATTGAAAAAAGAGAACTTGTCACTACCATGAAAAGATTGGACATATGGTGTAACATCCCATTCACCCAATCTGATCAACAAAAATGACATAATTATTATTATTATTTAATTTCCAATTATTACTTCTACCATGTAAAAAAACTTGGATTTTTTCTTTATTATTATTTTTCTTTTTTCCAAGTGTACATAATTTATTAATATTTAAACTTCAACTTCAACTTCAACTTGTACTTGTAAAAAAATATATAAAATTTTATTTAAAGTCCTGTTGCATGAAATAAAAAACTCATACAATCCCCACCCTTCATAATATACCTAAGAGAAATACATTCTCCTACATTGATGTTATAATTTTCTTAAAGTATCTTCTTTAATCAACAATTTCAAAAAATGATGGTTTAGTTTAAAGCTATGTTGATATTAATTAATATATTGAAAATTATATGTTTATAAATTAAAGTTATGTTAAGATTAACTAATTGAAAATTATATGTTTTTAAATTATTAAGTTTATATTTTGAAGCAAATTATAAAAGGTAAATAATTAATATTAAATTATTTATTTATAAATTATTAAATTTATATTTGTAAAAGATTAATTAATATTAAAACCAAATATTTATAAAGTATTAAGTTTATATTTTGAAGCAAATTATAGATGGTGGATATTTTGGCTAGCCAATGCATGAAGGAAAAATGGCGAAGTATCAAACTAGGGTTTGGAGGATTTTCAATCTAGAAATTCTATCTTGGAGGTAAAAGAGCGAATATAACAGACTTGGAGTTCAGCTTATACGGGTTCCCAATAAGCCTAGTACCTACAAAGAGAAAAAATTGGGAATGTCTTTGTTTTTCTACTATATTCGCTTCTTCATACCTTCCATTTTAGCTTTTCGGTCCCCTCCTTACCTTGTATTACTTTTAATGTTGCTATTTTGTAATTTTTCCATTTTGGATTAGTTGGTTTCACAAGATGTGACAAGAGTAAGGACACATGTTGATGTCAGAGTTACGTGTGCTCTCTTGAAGATGGGTTCCACCGGAAGATCTAGATGGTGTCATTTTCGGCATTGGCTAATGTAATATCCAAAAACTCTATCTCAACTATATCAACAACCTCACCTTCGGTTCCACAAATAGAGATTGTGCAGTTTCAGTTGGTTTCAACAGATTGCTCTCCAGGGTCAGGGAAGAAGCAAACCCGTGACCTTATTCTACCTTTAAAGTCTATGAAAAGATTATTTGTTTATGGAGAGAAATCCACACATCGTCGGCGAATTAAAGCCATCAAATCCAAGACTAGTTTAGACAAATTTGAACTAGGTGCAAATGTAAATCTTGATCATGTGGAAATGATGACGAAACAAGTTTTGGCATGCAAAGTTGAGTTAGCCAAGTTTAACAAGGAGGATAAGCAAATGTGGGTAAATAGATATTGGGTTCTAGAAGTGGGTTAAGCCCCTTGCATAAATCCTTTGATTAAAGGATGGATTATCTTCATTTTTCATGATGAGGAGAAGGTGTTAAAAATCGAGGTTGAGTTTGGTTCTTCAATGAAGGTTCATTGATCTTAAAACACTGGAATATTAGCTTCAACCCAACAAAGGAGCGCTAAACAAAACGACACCTCTAGATTTCTCTACCAGGTTTTTCGCTTGAGCTTTGTACACAAAATTTTTTGTAGGGTCTTGCTAATTCGGTGGGGAGGTATATTAGGGTGGATAAAAACTCTCTACATGGTATAAACAAAAGAATGGACAGAGCTATGGTTGAACTTGACATAGCAAAAGGACTCCCAGCTGAAATTGAAGTGGTTTGGGGGACTAGGGTTTTTTCACAAAGGGTTGATTACTTGAATGTCCTATTTTGTTGCCATTTCTATCATAATACTAGCCATTTAAAAGATGGCTTCCCTTATTTGATGTATGGTGAAATTCTGAAACCCTATACTTCACATACTCCCTCTCCCTTAGCGCCTCTGTCCAGCAACGGAGTTTAGAATTGTTGCCGGCTTCTATAAGTCTTCAAATTGGATCGGGTAAGAGTAACTTAGAATCATCCACACATTATGAATATGTCACAAAAGAAGAGGTTAAATTTCACCTATATATTGAAAAAGATTTAAATGCCAAACTTTCTTCCAAAAAACATACTGTTTATTTGATTTCGGATTCAAAAAATTCTTGTGTAAAAAACCCTTTAGGGATTGAGGGTTCAACTTCTTCTATTTTAGTACAAACTTCTCAGACATCTTTAGCAATTAGAAATTTGGGTTGTGCTTTTGATATTGTCTCCTATGGGTTATCTTTGGAACACAAGGCTTATTCCATAAAACCTCAGACTTCCGAACCAAACTCTCTAGCTCTTAATTTGGATGCCATCCTGACATAAAAAAGGTAAATCTTTGCACCCTATATTGAAAAGTCAGTCTGATTTGGACATTGATTTATTAAAATAAAGTGGATACAATCCAACTTATCTTAAGGATTTCAAATCTCCCTTGGAAATTTACTCAAAAAACCATTCAACAAACCCTTTGGTTAATTCGACATAGTCCATCCATTTCCAAAATGTTACGATTAGGAAAAAGAAAAATCCCAAATCCTTTTCTGTAGATCCTGGTTTGTTGAGTTAGAAACCCCTATCTGTTAGATTGGAGGAAGCTATCACAGAAAAAGATGTCATTGTACCTAGTTTGACAGGGAAACTTAAAGAATTGAATCCCTAGATAAATGTTTTCCAATGACCTTCCTCTCACTAAATGTTAGGGGGTTAGGTAGAGATGAAAGGATTAGGGATCTATCTAATTTTTTTTTCTGATACTAATCCCAACATTATTCTTTTGCAAGAAACCATGTGTTCTGCCTCTATAGCTATTGAAACCATTTCAAATCTCCTGCCTGGCTGGGAAATGTCGATTGTCAGTGCATCAGGCTTGTCAAGAGGTCTTCTTTTTTGTTGGAACCCTAGGGTAGCTCAGTTGAATTCTTTCAAAACCAACTGAGGCATTCTTTTGGAAGGGAAACTGGAGTTTCTAGACTTAGAATTGACAATTATGAATGTATATGATCCTTATAAGAATAGGGATTGTTTTTGGGACTCTTTATCAGCATCATACTTGTTAAATTCAAATAATCTTATTTTGGCAAGAGATCTAAAATTCACCTTGTCTCCTACTGAAAATTTGGGTTCATAATGC
This sequence comes from Pseudotsuga menziesii, assembly GCA_001517045.1. Lineage (NCBI taxonomy): Eukaryota > Viridiplantae > Streptophyta > Pinopsida > Pinales > Pinaceae > Pseudotsuga > Pseudotsuga menziesii. The sequence continues at coordinate 49,445 of LPNX011079443.1, forward strand.
TAAGCTGGATCCGATGGCATTCCATTTTAAAAATCTTCTGGAAAGTTTTGATTCAGTCGATATTTTCCCATCTGTTTTAGAACCAAAATGGTCCAATGGTATAAGTGGGAAGGATGGCATTCTTAAAAGGATGGACATGTTTCTTTTTAAGTTTGTTTTGATACAGAGCTTCCATGAGCATAGAAATTGGGTATGGGTTACTAAATTGTTTGATCATTGGCCCATTTTCCTACAATTTGATGGAACTTCACCCAAGCAAAATTTTCCTTTTAAGTTCAACAGCTATTGGCTTGATAATGAGACCTTCTATGCCTTTGTTCAGGATACATGGTTATCCTACGAATCTGATGAACGCATGAATCCTATGGATCACTTGGTTACTAAGCTTAAATATCTCAAAATTTTTGTCACTAGTTGGATCAAAGATAAGAAAGCTAAATATTGGGAAGAATACTCTCTGCTTGAGGCACATATCTAAATTTTATATCAAAAGAATGATCTTGTATTAACCAAGCTATATGAAAAGAAGAAAGATTTGATCTTAAAGAAGGAAGAAAAAGATTGGAGACTTAAAAGTAGGGTTATTTGGATCAATCTGGGAGACAATAATACCATATGTTTTCATTCTTTTGCCTCAAATAGGAGAAACACTAACTCTATCTGGGATTTAGTAGATGAAAATGGGAATCTGTTGAAAGGTTAGGATCACCTTCAAAGATTGGAAAAAATGATTTTGAAATTATCTTCAAGAGAAATGAAAAAACCTCTTTGGAAGCCCAGCTTAAAACTATCAATTTATTTCCTGCTTTTTCAATGAAGAATACATTCTCCTTATACAAGGTTAGGTAACCCTGAAGGAAATCTATGTTCCTTTAAAACAATTCAAATAGGAGAAAAGTCCAAGCCATGAAGGGTGGAATGTTGAGCTCTTCTTACACTTTTTCGATATAATGGGAAAATAATTGCTTGATTTGGTTGAATTCTCAAGAACAAAAGGGTTTGTTTCTGGAGCTTTAAAATCCACCTTCATCACCTTATTTCCTAAGTGCAACAAACTAGGAAGTTTTACCGACTTTCGTCTGATAGCACTTTGCAATCTACTTTATAAGCTAATTTCTAAAATTATTGCAAACATAATTAAACCTATTTTTTCAAAGGTTGTTTCTTGTGAGCAATTTGGACTTCTATTTGATAGACAAATTCTAGATGCCATAGGGATAACACAGGAGGCTGTTCATACTATCAAACAAAAGAAGATGAAGGCCTTACTTTTCAAAATGGATTTGGAAAAAACATTTGACAAAGTTGATTTGGATTATCTAAGGTTGATTCTCATACAAATTGGTTTACCTTTTTCAGTTGTCAAGTGGATCATGGCATGTGTCTCATCTACACAATTTGCAGACTTGGTCAATGGTACTCCATCGGCTTTTTATAAAAGTGGAAGAGGGATCAGACATGGCTTCCCTCTCTCGCCCTTGCTCTTTCTCCTTGTTATAGAAGGTTTAAGCATAAATTTACAAGATGCAAAGGCTAAAGGTATGTTAACAAGAATCAAAATTTGTAAGAATCTCTCCATTACACATTTGCTCTTCACAGATGATGTTTTTTTGTTTGGTTTGTATTCCTTAGATGAATAGAGGTGCTATAAAGAGATAATTATTTATTCTCCAAGGATTCGAGAATGACAATTAATAGCAAAAAATCCAGTTTATTTCATAGCAAAATGGATTTGACTACTTTAACTGTTATTACATTTATTATGCCTTATAAAAGTTATGATCTGGAATCTGGTATTAATTACCTAGGTTATTTTTTGAAACCCAATGACTACAGAGTACAAGATTGGCACTGGTTTCTTGAAAATTTTGAAAAAAGAATAAAAAACTGGACCTTTAGATTCTTATATATTGGTGGCAGACTTACCCTTATCAAGGAAGTTCTTACAAGTATTCATGTCTATTGGTTTTCACTCCTCCAAGTACCTTCGTCCAACTTCCTGACCTAGTTAAAGAGGGGGAACAAAAATAGGTAGACTTATTATGATTGGATGGGATAAAATTTCTTTTCCCAAAGAGTGGGGAGGATGGGGCATAAAAACCTTTTTTCGTTCGATACAGCACTGAGAATGAATTTTTTTTGGAGGGATTTAACAAAAAATACTCTTTGGTCAGATATATTGAAAGGAAAATATATTCAAATGAATCTCTTTAACTGGGTCAGGAAGTCTTCAAAGGCTTACAAAACTGCTCTCCAATTTGGAAAAGATTTTAAAAAATCTATAATAGAGTTAGCTTGAATCTATGATGGAAAGTTGGGAATGGTAGGAATATTATGGTTGGTATTGATACCATCATAGGTCTGGAGGAATATTATAAACTCTCTTCTAACATCTTAATTTATCTGGTTGATATTGGTTACACTAATCTTGCCCAAATTAGAAGACCTATTTGGAAAAATAGAGACTCTTCTTATTGGCTAACAACAAAAGACTTAGGTCTTATCCAAGATTCAACTCTTGAATGTGAGGCTTATATTACAAAACTAAATCTTGCAGGTTGTAGACTCTCCATGGAAGAGGATTCATTAATTTGGTCATACAACCTGCAGACTGGAAATATCTCTACTAGATTTGCTTATCAGGAAATTGTACATGATTCTCCCACAACTGTTCATAAATGGTGGTACAAGCTTATCTCAAAATGGAGGATTCCTTTAAAATTCAGGTGTTTTTTATGGCCAACTTTACAGAACTATTTGAAGACCTAGGATAATCTGATAAGAAAAGGCTAGCAGGGGCTGAGCTACTGTATCCTCTACAAGTAGGATTCTTAATCTGTGAAACAACTGTTCATAAATTGTGAATTTACTGTGTCTATCTGAAAAAGGGAATGTTTTTCCCTAAATATTCCTAGAATCTAGGAAGGTGAGAACTTTGAAAATTATCTTTATAATTTGATAAAATCAAGTAAGAAGTTTAATTTACTGCCTATTATTATTTCCTGGAAATTATGGAGGGTGAGAAATCTTTGTATTTTCAAAGATCATCATCTTGATATTGATTACATCAGTATACATATCCTTCAACTAATTGAGGATTTCAATTGTTAGACTGTAGCAATCACTAAGAACAGATGCTTGAATACTATACATTTCAATGAAGCAGTTGGGTACTTTGATGGGGCTTCCAAGGATGGTTAATGTGTAGTGGGGCTAGCACTTTTCACTAATAGAAATCATACCTTCAAGTTCAAATTACGTTGTGGAAATGGTACAAATATGAAGGCCGGGTTTCTAGACTTATGGTGTTTATGCAAAATTTATACAGTTTTTGGTGATTCAAGAGCCACCATTCAATGGGATTTAGGTGACTATAATCTTAAAGTTCTCTCACTTACTCCTTGGTGTTCTAGAATTCAAAAAAGAGGAAAAAATTTAGTAGCATCAATTTCCATCACATTTTGAGAGAGCATAATCAATTGGCTGATCAACTTTCCAAGGCATCCCTTGATGGGAAAGAGGGTGTTCTTTTCTAGGAGAAAATTCTGGAAAATCTACTTATCAACTCAAGTAACATCAATATTTTTGTAGTTTAACTAGCTGAAATATCTGATTATCTCTCTTATTAGAGCCTTTTTGTATTTTGGACTATGTCTCTAGTTTTTGTCTGTTACATTGAACTGTTTTAGAAAATTATGGAAGTATTTTTGGATATGAACAATTTGCTACAGGAATGTATCTTGAAATATTATGTACTTTTTGATTCAATATGAATAGCAAAGGTATGCTTTTTCCTTCTTGAAAAAAAACATTATAATTGGTAAATAATTAATATTGAAAACTATATATTTATAAATTATTAAATTTATATTTGTAAAAGATTAATTAATATTTAAACCAATTGTTTATAAAGTATTAAGCTATATTTTGAAGTAATACAATTTGTAAAAGTTCAAAAAAGTTAGTCATTCTATGTAAAGTTAGTAAGTATAGGTCTAACAAGCTCCATTTCCATTATTTTTTGGTTTTATGATGCACTTAAGTTTAATAAGTTTATGAAGGAGTTAAACAATGGAGAGGTAGTCTCACTACTGTAGCTTTGATTCATTATCAGTTTGGCGAATGGGATTAGGACACGTCTACTCTTTGTCTGTTTATTTTAAGGTTTTAAGGATTTCTGATGGTCTCGCTTGTAGAGTCGGTTGTGAGGCTAAGATTGATGGCTATTTTGGTTGATGTATGGAAGGATTTAAGAGGAGGTGCCATGGCTGGCACAATCTACATGCATTCCTAGCATGGTGATTCACTAGTTCGGGATTTCATGCAAAGGTTGCTGACAAGGGTCTATTCTTCGCTTTTTGAGATGGTGAGGAGTTGGGTTATGGAAGGGGATTTGAATGATATATTTTTCGAGTTTTTTGTGGTTGGGAATGTGGTGAAAGCGGAGTCCTTGTGGTGAGATGAGTACCAACTCAACAGTGGTATGTTTCCATCTTTCAATCTAGAGCCTCTTGCAAAGAGAATTTTGAGGACGGGGGAGTCGATTAATTTTCTTTGTGTTTGTTGTAAAGATTAGGGTTGGGTAGATGCAACTATTGAAGTAGCATCTGCAGCCAGAATCTCAACAATGAGATGTAGTCTTGGTTATGGGGAAACTGAGGCATTGGAAATGTTGGTTGTAGAAACAACTAAGAGGATCGATGGACATTTGGTAGAAATAATGCATGGTCAATTCAAGTTTAGAGTACATTTCCTTGCAATTAAGATGCTTCTCTGCTAAGGTGACTTCATTCAATATCTGATGGACATTGTGGGCCCTGATCTCTCTTAACCGACTAACACTATAAGCTCCTCAAGCTTTCAGGGCTACTAGAGAGTGCAATTCATGCATCCAATGCCCAATATTATGACCCAGATATATTGGATATGATGAGAGTGAAGATGATGCCACACCATAGTGGAGACAAGGGGGTGGGATGTTTTCTCAATGGAATATAATGCAAGAGATCCTCTAAATACCATTGTTACAGAGTTTGTGATGGCAATGTACCTTAAATTTTTTAACTTTCTTTGGAAGCTTAAATGTGTGGAGCATGCTTTAAGTGCTACATGGCATACTATGAAACCAAAGTACTCTATTGCTCGCCTATTTTCCGCTAGGGATGGTGGTGGGAAGTAGAAACTTGTAGCCATTTTAAGACGATGTCAAACACTAAGAAATGAAATGAGCCATTTTGTCACAAATCAATGGTACTATATCATGTTCAAAGTTCTTGAGTACTCATGGGTGGAATTTTTAGATAAAATGGAAGGAGAAAGACGTCTTGATGAACTTATAGTTGTTCATGAAAGGTACCTTAAAGTGATTGTAGAGAATTCACTTATGGGGAAACGATCTCATAATTTATATTAAACATTGTTTTCATTGTTTGATCTCATTTTATGCTTTAGGAGCCACAGTGACAGATTATATGAAAGTGCCCGTGAAATGAAGGAGAGGTATATTGTTGCCCTTTTTTGCATGAAATTATTTT
>LPNX011079443.1:55927-74654 GCA_001517045.1 Pseudotsuga menziesii
TTTACAATTTCCAAAGTGAACCCCCACGTTGTTTCAATTCGAAAAGAGGGAGGTGCAAACATTGAAAAAAGGTGATTGGAAGAAGTGGTGGTGTGTATGTTCCTCCTTTCAAGCTGGAGAAAATTATGAGATATATGCAAGATAAGAACAACTTGGAATATCAATGTATGTCTTGGGACGGTCTTCGTAAGAGTATCAGTGGGCTTGTAAACAAAGTGAATGCATCAAACATTGAAAACATTATCTCATAGCTCTTTGCAGAGAAGTTATTTGGGGGAAGAGGACTATTTTGTAGGTCATGTATGAAATCCCAAATGGAATTACCTAGATTTGTCGATGTTTTCACTGCCTTGGTTGCTGTGCTGAATACAAATTTTCCAAAAGTTGGTAATTTGCTTATGAGAAGAATTCTTTTGCAGCTTAAGAGGGCTTTCAAACACAATGACAAAGTTGGTTTGTCTTTATCTTATTAGCTAATTTTTGGCCTTGTTAATTCCTTTTTTATTTTTGAAGTTATATTTTGCATGATATGATTATTTTCTGTTTAACTATTATGCAGTCTATGTTACCAGCAACAACAACATTCATAGATCTTTTCGCAAACCAACAAGTTGCACATGAGATCATTGCTTTGGAACTTCTTTTTGTTTTGTTGGAGAATCGTACAGACTATAGTGTCAAGGTATAGAATCATAGCTTATGGTTTCATTGTTTGTGTTCTTGCTTAAGGGATACTAGGTCCTTTGGCATTTTCTAAATGTTGCAGTTGGGATTCTTCTCTGGAACATATGTCTATATTTAAAATAGGTTTTCTTCTCTGTAGGTTGTCGTTGGATTTGTGAATAAATGTAGCTCCATGCTTCAAGACCTTTCACCTCAAGGCCTTCATGGTAATATAAGATGGTAGAAAACCTTTTCCCTCTGCCTTAGTCCTAATTCTTGAGAGATATGAAGAGTTTACCCATGAGGTGAATGCCATGCCATGAATCTTAGCACATGGTTGCAAATACTAATACTTATGCCAATTCAGGGCTAATCCTAGAAGTGTCCATTCTTTATCCAATTATCATTTTTTTTTTCAAATATAATGAATTTGAATTGTCAACTCTTAGTATAAATTTCATTATGCACAACTCATTAAATTCAGACAGGTTCTAAGCAAGTCACCTACCATTGCATGCATGATTTTTCAAGGAATTTGATTATGATATGGTATATTAAATTAAATGATATGATGACTTGAATTTCAATTGTGTGAAGGAATTTTGAGTGATTTAGGGGAAACCTTTGTGAGGGATAAATTGAAAAACGATTGCAATTTCTAATTGAAGGATTTTTTGCAATTTGCAAAGCTAACTTCCAGGTATAATGTGATGTGAATTCTTGCTTGTGTTGTATTTGTTGTTTTGTATGATTTTTATGGTATGTGAATGAGTCTTTAGTATTGTTTTTGGAATTTCGTAGGGTTGTCAAGCTATTCATTCGGATCTGGATCTTGTGGAGAAAGAAGATAAGTTTACCCATGAATTTTCCCTAGAATATGAGCTTGATCAAGAAGTTGGACTTGGTATATTTCCTTAGAATTTCTTCATTAACATGGTGTCTTATTTTAATTTTTCATAATTTATATGCCTTTGTGTTTTCAATATGCAATATTAAAGTCTCAGTCTTGCATCTTTGGGGGGTGTAACATATATTTTCAAGCTAGATCCATATTTTTTAGAGCATGAGAAAGTTTCTGAAAACCTTAAGAAAGAAATTATCGGAGAGGACTCTTCAGATGAAGCAAAAGGTGAGAATGATTGAGGTCAGGAGTCAAATGATGATGAATATGAAGAAGAGGAACATGAGTAATAGTTACACATACAGTATGAAACTTAGACAAACTTGGTAAATTTAAGACGTAGAATTTACTTGACAATAATGTTAAGTGTTGACTTTGAGGAAGTTGGTCATAAGCTTCTAAAATTCAAACTAGAACCTGGTCAAGATGTAATGATCATTTATCTTTGCATGTCAAAGTGGCTATTTCGCTTTCATTTAGATTGTTTCCTATACCAATGAGGTGAACCTTATTATAATACTTTAATTAAATGGTGATAATGGAGATTCTGAGTTGAAAAAGTTGCAATTTTGCAGATGGAGTTATCCATTATGTCATTAGATTGTTGCAGTCAAGAGAGAACATAACTGCATTACTATGGTCTCTTGGGTAGAGATTTTGTATGATCTCCTAGCTAAACTCTGTCCTTCTCTGAAATATCACACAACTACATAAAATAGTCTTTTACAGTCATAGAAGTGTCTCAATAGATTAAATAAAAATTGGTCAAGCAAACAATCCCTAATATAATGTTTTCAACACTACATAAATGCCAAAATTAGGTTGGAACAAGACTTCAGAGGATCAAGACCTTTGGAAAGATCTATACTTTTTGCTGAAGGGATGCATAATCAATAGAATGGTTTGATATGTTCAAATACTTGTCCATCCTTTGATTCCAGCACTGACCAAACTCCAACCTCAAGCTATAAACATTTTTTGGAAAGGTTATCAACAATAATATTAAGCTCTATGTAGACATGAGAAAAGGGTATGTAATTAAATTGATTTCATTTGATTTACTGTTATAGCTCAAAATGACACATCTCTTCCTGTGACCACCTTCCCATGATTCTGTCACATGTCGACACTTCATGAAAGTCACTGAAAAAATACCTATATTGGAGGAACCATATCTAGATTTATGTACCTCCATTTTACCTCTTCTCTACACCATTGGAAAGGTATCTGAGTTAGATAAAACTTCCTGGAAGAGACCAAAGTCTGAAAATGCCCAGAAGTACCCTAAAAATGAGATTGTTTATGCATACGCGAGTTACTTTAAGGAAACCCGCGTATGGTACGCGACTTGCTATATATAATACTTGCGTATGCCCTAAATACACGACTATTTGCATTGAAACCCATGTATACCTACTGCATACGAGACTGATGTCTCTGCAACATGTGTCTTCATGTCAAAAATACGTTTTTCGAAGTTTGGGTGGTTATGCAATTGACTCCTTCAGTTGTAACTACTTTGCCTTCGACCCAATCTCTTTAGAAACCTATAAATAGAGGTAGGGATGTCTGTTAGAAGGGACTTGAACTTTTGCATTATCATGTTGGAGGAATTGGGACTCTGTTTTCCCACACCTTTGCCCTAGTGATCATTCCCTTGTGTTGCAGAGCTTGGAGGCTGAGTTCCTTGGAGAAGAGAAGCAATAGAACCAGATCAAGGTTTCGTGAAGTGCCCAACTTGAAGAGAAGGTATATTTGTGCTTGTTTTCAAGATTGATAAAGATGTGATGTCCTTCTTCTTCCCAAATAATTGTTCAATGTGTGATTGAATCTCTGTTTATGATCATATGATGATGTTAGTTAGATCATTATTTCATTTTTATTTTATTATCATTACTTTATATATGGTCATATTGGTTTGAGGAAGGTATAATTCGTTTTGTAGGTCTCTTGGAGCAAGAGTAGCAAGAGGAAGATTGAAGGGGTGCTTGGATCAACCTTCATTTGGATAAGGTATGAACCATTCCAATCTCTGATATTGGTTATATATGCTTGCTGAACATTATGCATCTCTCTTTCAACCCAAGTACGTTGATGGCCTCTTAAACCCTAGCCATAGGAAAATTTCCTTTACAACAGAACTAGTGACTTTGCCGGGGAGAACCTTGTGTGTTTGGGGTTTCTCTGTTTTTATTTTAGTATTTTGCAAGGTTCCAGGTCTTTCTTGCCAATTAGGAACACTTTATATGTCTGATAGAACACCTCCCCTGCCTTCCTAAGGCAGTTTTTTACCTTTTTTGTGTTTTTTCCCACCCATATGCGAGTTGCCGACTGAACAGTCGCATGTTTGATTTGTACACGTGACTTGTTATTACTGTCAACCCGCTTATGATACACGACCTGTCAGTAGTACAACCCATGTGTGCTTGTACACGCGACTTGCTATACTATCAACTCATGTATGATAGCGACCTATCAGTAGTACAACCTACGTGTGCCCCTAAAACAATGTTTTTTCCTCATTTTTGTGGTTTTTTCTGCTGTTGTGGGCTATTTGGTAGGTCTTTTTGGGTCCTCTATAGGTGCATGACTCTAGGGAGTTAGTGTCATCCTTTTTGGTTGTTCTTTATCTATGTGGTAAGATTTTTTATAGCATTAGGGTTTTCTTTTTGCTCTTTCCCCCCACCCCCTTTTCTTGGCATGATTTTTGGCTTATGTTTCTTGTTAGCCTCTGTTAGTGATCCTTGTCTGAGTTCAAAATATTGTTGGTGTTTGTTTCCTTCTTCTTTTGTTGGTTAAATTCACCATGCCAAAATAGTTGACTTGTCTTTTATGCAAGCCTTCCTTCTAAGTAGGGTTTATATTGACTTTAGGGCATTCTAGAGTTTGTTTGGTGGTTGTATAGTAGAGTTCCTTTTGCTTTGTTCTTGTCATCTGCATACTTTTGTTTGTAGGTAGTTTTTATTTTGCATTTATAAAAGAAAAAGAAAAAGAACATATAGTGTTTTAATATGCATGTAGATTAGGGTTTTGTCTTTAATGCACTGCATATCATTATTTTTGAAAAAATCAAAAGAAATTGTTCTTTTGTGGCTTTCAAGTTTCTATTTGAAAAAGAAAGAGAACAGTTTTTTCCTTTTGCATTTCATTTCTCTTTTCTTAGTCATTTTGTTTCAAATTTGAGTCAAAACACCACATAAGTTTCACGCCATTTACCCTCTGACTTAAAAAAAAAAATCCTTTTAAAATGAATGATATAATTTAAAGATTATTAGTAAGTTTTATTTTATAGGGTCATACACCAACTAGCTCAGGCTAGAATTGTGGGATAGGGAGTTTAAACTCCCCACAAGTGTTTAAATTTAGACATAGTTGGCCAATCAATAGGTAAAACCTTTTCTATGTTGATTGTACCTAGGAAGATCCTCTCAAACAGGAGTTAAGCACGAGGCCGCGTGGAGACTTGGACTGAGGAGATAACCCTCTGATTCCTTGTCAAAGCGTAGACCAAGGTTTTTGCGCATCTGAGGATTCTGTCTTGGATAGGGTTTTATGCTTTGCTACCCTAGCCATGCATACGAACCAAGCTTGCGACTGTCCCCCAGACTATCAATATAGTTAAGGTAGACTTTATTCTCTTTGACATCTAGGGTTCATACGTAGGTTCACCGAAAGGCTATTTCTGGTTGACCTTGGATGGGCTTGGAAGGTAACCCTGGTAGAAGGTGTGGGAGGGTAGTGGGTGATTCCTCCGCTTGTTCCTAAGAACATCCATAGGGACTGCAATTAATTGTCTCTCGGCTTTCTTTTGGAAAGCATATATTATACCTATTTGTCTGTTTGGCTTTAGGAATTTTTAGTGAGTGTTGTTTGGTTTGTACGTACTTAGTGTGCCTTTAGGTGTGTGCTTTGTAATTTTGGTTGCCTGTCAACCTTAGACTTTGTCTCCTAGTTTGAAACTATGGCTAACACCCCTTTGAAAACCAATCAAGATATCCCCATGATGGGAACTCCTTGTACTATTCCTCTCACAGGGAATGTTGGTGTTCCCTTGATGGCCACCCTGAATCTACCTGGATTCACTCTAGGGCTACCAGTGTGGTTGTTTTCCACTCCAACTGTCCTGAATGCTCCTGATGCTTCTCAAGTAAGCTCCTTATATCAAGGGAATCAAAACACTACTTCCCCTTCACCTGTAGTTGATTCTCCTACTCCTTCTACCTCATGCGGTGAAAGTACTGATACTAGTAACTGACAGTCTAAAAGGAGTAAAAGAAGGAGGAATAGGAAGAAGACACATAAGAAAGGGGGCACCCGTTCAACCTCTGCAAGTCAATTTGAATCTCACCACCCAGCCTCTGTAGTTCATGCCGGGGGCACCTATCCAACCTCTGTAGGTCATGTTGGATCTAAGCACTCAACCTCTGCAAGTCAAGTTGATCTTCACCATCCAGCCTTTATAGATCATGCTGGTGGGATCCTTCCAACCTTTCTAGGTCACGTTGGATCCAGTCACTCAGCCTCTATGGTTCATGCTGAGGGCACCCATTCAACCTTTGATGTTCAAGTTGAACCTCCCCATACAACCTATGCAAGTCATGTTGGATCCATCCACTCAGCCTCTGAAGTACATGCTGGGGGCACACACTCAACTGCTGCAAAGCATGTTGATCCTAACTATTCAGACTCTGTTGTTCATGCTGGTGGTGCCTATACAACCTCTGTAAATCATGTTGGACCCAGTCTCTCAGCCTCTGTAGGTCATGCTGGGGGCAGTCTCTCAGCCTCTGTGGTTCATACTAAAGAAAATCTGTTAGCCATTACGAGTCATGTTGACATTGTTGAAAATACTACCCGTTCAAAACACAATCCCAAGTTTCCTTGTAATATTTTTGAGGGAGACCACCTTACTTATAAATTCCCTTCTATCGCGGTGGTGTGAAGAGTTTGGTTTCATGGTCATCCCCTTTTTTGAACATTCTGAAGTTTTTCAACAACCAACCTCTCTTAGTCAGGTTGGACCCAATTACCCAGCCTCTGGTGGTCATGCTAGGGGAAAAATCTCAACCTATGTAGGTCACGTTGAGAGAAAATAGTCAGCCACTGCTAGTCATGTTGACACCGTTGAGAAAACTGGTCATTCAAAGTGCAAACTTAAGTTCCCTTTTAAGCTATGTGAGGGAGATCATCTTATTCACCAATTCCTTGCTATCACAGAGGTGTGAAGAGTGTGGTCCGAGACTTAAGAATTTCCTTCTCCTGAACAACCTATAGTTTCTCAACGACCTACTCAACCTTTGGTTGATCAAGTGGTTTAACCAATCTTAGCTTTAGTCGATCCCACTCTTCTTTTGGAGAGTGATCCTGATGTGATTAAACCAATGTCATATTTGGTCAATCCCACTCTCCCTTCATAGAGTGAATTTGACAAAGCGGTTGAATCGATTCCATTATCGATCAATCCCACTCTTCCTTTGGAGATTTATTGTCTACTAGTAAAATTTTCTTCACTTCTAGTTTAGAACTTACTGAACAAGGGGGCACTGAACTTGTTTTGAATGAACCCCCACCAAGCTCTCAGATTGCTTCCTTTGATTGGGATAGTCTAGTTGAGCCGTGCCTTCCTTCTGATACACCTTTCTAGATAAAGGTCAAAGTTGAACCATACACGATTTCTCATTGTATTGTTGATGAAGGAGCCTCAGTTAGTATCTTGTCTGCTCATGCTTAGCGAGGCATGGGATCTCCCAGCCTTGTGTCAACTGCTAGTCAGTTACTGGCATTTGATAGAATAACTTTTATAGCCTTGGGAATTGTTTCTCAAACACCTGTTACTTTGGGTGGGAAGACTGTCTTAGTTGACTCCATGGTGATGTAAGATCCCTTGGACTTTAATATGCTCCTTGGACGTGATTATGTCTATGCCATGCAAGTTGTGGTGTCAACATTATTTCTTGTGATGTACTTTAATCATGGCGAAAAAATTGTCCCTATCGATCAGTTGGATTTTCTTGATCCTTCTCCAGGCCCAACTAGAGACCAGATCTTTCATTTATTGATTCCTAGTGTTTCTATAGACACTACCTCGCCACATGTGAGCTATGTGGCCTCATGTCCTTTGTGTTCAATTTCTACTAAGAGGCAACCTCTGTTTTCATGCTTACCTTCTCGGGACTTGGTCCCAGCAGTTGACCAGGTGAGTCATCCTATACAGACTATGGAGCCTTCTCTCTACTATGTCGATCCATTTGACAGTTCAGACATGTGTCCTATCTCAGATGATCTCCTTCCTTCAGATGAAGGCTTCCTACAGTCTTTGATACAATGTGATCTTCTATTGGATGTTGGTTCAGTTGTGACTAAGTCTAACCTTGACTTGCTTAAGAAAACTAATATTTCTGTTGATCGATCTCCTTCTTTTTGTCTGTTGAGTCTTTGAACTCTCCCTTTGATCAGCAAGTCAGTGATCCTGATGAGTTTTATTTTTCTTATGAATTTTTCAACTCTTGTGATACTGAGTTTGTTCATGCAGACTCTATCTCCCTTGTCAATTTTTTCCTTCCTTATGAGGTTGATCTTACTAATTATAAACCCTTGAGAGTTGGGCCATTTTGCAGTTTCCTTGACCTTTTGTGTTGGCCATTCCTTGGTACCAATTCATTACATCATGTCTTGGGTGGTCCTTGTCGTGAAATTCAATAGCAATTATAGACCCAATGAGTCTTTGACTTACCTCGTGTTGGATGATGAAGGATGCCTTAATGCCTTCCTTCCAACAGATCTATTCCTATTGACTGTGACACATCTTGCTCTGGAAATGATATTTTGAGTTTATGACAGTACCTTGGGGATTGCAGTCATCAGCGACAATTTCCCTCACTATTGGGTAGTGGGAATACCTTACTGTTTCCTAGTTGATGGATTCTTCAAGTGTTCAACTTCAATTCCTTGTATTCACACTTGTTAGAATGTACTAGGTACCTTGGGGACCATTTTCATTAATGGTGGTTTCCCTCGCGTTTGTTAACGGTTCTCATCATTGACCGATAATCAAACGGTTTCCTCCATGTTTGACTTCAACTCCTTTATTCGCATGGATAGGATTCATACCTTTTTGGGTGGTTTGGATTGAAGACCTTGGGATGACAGTAGCATCATCATATTTTTCTATTGCCCAAGTTGCGCAAGACGTTGTTACACTTTATATGAAATTTTGCTGAGACATAGATCCACCTTGTATTTTTTTGGCTATGATCGATTGTCGAGTATGGATCCACCTTGTTCATTTGTGGCCATGACTCCTTTAGATTTTATATGGTGCCTTTTTGCATATTGAGCGAAAGCTTCATCAGTTATACATATGTTGGATCCTCCTGTATCTTAATGGCGATGATTTGTATATGGACTTGTATGTCCCAGAGATCAATTTTGTTTGACATTTATCTCTCTTTCAGGTACCTTTGTTTGAGCCTTTTGATCTTGGATTCTCTGCTCTCTCCATACTTAGTTGTTTCCTTCATAATGTATTTCAGCTATCGTCTTCCCCTCTAACCGCATACATTAGGGGGCATTTGTTATAGCTCAAAATGACATATCTCTTCCTGTGACCACTTTCTCATGATTTCGTCGCATGTCGACACTTCCATGATGACACTTCATGAAATTCACTGAAAAAAACATGTATTGGAGGACCCATATCTAGAGTTTTCTAACTTCATTTTACCTCTTCTCTACATTGTTGGAAAGGTATCTGAGTTAGCTAAAACTTTCTAGAAGACACCAAATTCTGAAAATTCCTAGAAGTACCCTAAAAATGAGATTTTTTTATGCATACACGAGTTGATTTAAGGAATCTCGTGCATGGTATGCGACCTTCTATATATAATACTCATGTATGGCCTAAATACATGACTATTTGCATTGAAACTCACATATACCTATTGCATACACGACTGATGTCTCTACAACCCGCGTATTCATGTCAAAAATACATTTTTCAAAGTTTGGGTGGTTATGCAATTGACTCCTTTAGTTGTAACTACTTTACCTTTGACCCTATCTCTTCTGAAACATATAAATAGAGGTAGGAAGGTCCATGAGAGGGGACTTGAACTTTTGCATTGTCATGCTGGAGGAATTGGGGCTCTCTTTTCCCACACCTTTGCCCTAGTGATCATCCCCTTGTGTTGCAAAGCTTGGAGGTTGAGTTCCTTGGAGAAGAGAAACAATAGAACCAGATCAAGGTTTTGTGAAGTGCCCAACTTGAAGAGAAGGTATATTTGTACTTGTTTTCAAGATTAATAAATATGTGATGTCCTTCTTCTTCCCAAATAGTTGTTTAATGTGTGATTGAATCTCTGTTTATGATCATATGATGATGTTAGTCAGATCATTATTTCATGTTTATTTGATTATCATTACTTTATATATGGTCATATTGGTTTGAGGAAGGTATAATTCGTTTTGCAGGTCTCTTGGAGAAAGAGGAGCAAGAGGAATATTGAAGGGATTCTTGGATCAACCTTCATTTGGCTAAGGTATGAACCATTCCAATCTCTGATATTGCTTATATGCTTGCTGAACATTATCCATCTCTCTTTCAACCCAAGTACGTTGATGGCCTCTTAAACCCTAGCCATAGGAAACTTTCCTTTACAACATTTACCTCCTCAAAATAGTTGAGAACAAACATCCCATTTCAAATTCCCCCTTCTATATGATTTATTACTAATATTAAGTCACCGAAAAATTGAAGTTTGGATGTCCCTTTCAAAGTGGATAGGATTAAAAACAGTTTTAGAGTTAGAATCTTGGGATAGTTATTTGGGCCCCTTTCCAACAAATAGCCCTACACCATCAAAACAACCCCATTCCTTAGATTTATCAAGAGGATTATGAAAATGTTATCTATGACACTAACGTTGGTGACTTGTAATTGAAAAAGATAAATCTTCCTTGAACAACACATTGGAAAGAGGGAATGAATTTGTCCTCAAATAAGCCTGCATTCCTAGCAAGCCACATGCCAAAAATATCGCTAGGGAAAGGGCTTTAAATTCTTTTAGTTATAGATTCATTTGATAGGTTTTGAAACATCTTGCTATTGTATCCGCTTACCAAACTCCTCTAACCCCTATCATATTTTCCATCTCATCCCATACATGTCTTGAATAAGCACAAAAGATGAACCAAATGGGGTATTGTTTCCTCGTCCTCCTTACAAACTATACATCTACTAGGCCCTTGCTTGTTCCTATTTTGGATAACTTCCCACATCATGACCTTGTTCATTAGAGATAGGTACATCAAAATTATTTCTTTATGTGAAGGCTTGATCTTCCATTGTGGTCTCAACCACATTCACTGTCCTTAGGCCACCAAATTACAAACAAAGTTTTGTATCCTTATATAGGGGTATAAATATATTATTTGACCATACCAATTCATACTCTACCTTCTTAATGCATTCATGACTCACTTTCAATTTTGTTGTATAGACATCCCTTAACTCTCCTTCAACACCATCCAAGTGTAGGAAATTTGATTTCTTCCTCTATTGATGCCATATAAATGAGAATTCCAGCAAGGCTACCTGAGCTAAGTTATACATTCCCTTCCCTTGAAGGGAAGGAATTAAGATTTCAAGAACTTTATAATCTTCTCCACTTCTAACCCAAGGATTAGCTCCTACCCTTACATATTCTCCATTATCAACCTTCTATACCAGCCAATTCCCCAAAAGAGGGAAGGCTAGGGAAATGGCCTTCCAACATATTAACACATTATCAATATTCATTGAAGGTCTTCTAATTCATTTTTCTAATGAATTAGGTTTAATGTACTTTTGAAGGATAGTCTGAATCCAAAGACCCTTATTTGGTATGGAACTCCATTTGCACTTGGTTGCTAGAGCCTTCCCAAATAATGGATACTCTCAAGCCCCCAGCCTCCTAATTTTTTTCCTTTTTTTGTGATTTTCCACTTGATTGGAGGGATGCCCTCATTCTCTTTTTTCCCTGATCGCAGAAAGCTAAAGATGATCTTCCTTATTTTAATCCAACACCCCTTTGGGAATAAAGGCCAATAAGCAGTAGTAAATTGGAATTCATTCGAGAATTGACTGGACTAACACTTGAACCAAAAAACCAAGTTAATACGCATGGCTACATGATAGTGATGCAACATGTTCTTATTACTTCAAATGTGGTATGAATAATCAATAATTGTTAGACATCTTAGGTCATTGATTTTTACACCCAAAACATTCACCAATCTTTATGAGGTGTTTATTTTGATGATAATAGTGGATTAGGTTGCAATGTTTTCCAAATCTTCTCCAAAATTCCTTTTCCAAAACACTGATTTCTTCCATTTTCGAAACCATGAGTTATGGACACCAAATATAAAAATAAAAATAATGGGTTCTGTGCAACGCCTTGATTATTTGGTATACCTGGGACTAGACGTTTCTCTGTTGAATTTGTTGATTGTCTCCAGTTTTGTCTTGTAGGAGTTGTTTCTTGCAATATAAATATTTTATAGAGTTCTTATACTTTAGAGTATTGTCACCATGAATCTCTTCTCTAAATCGAAAAAAAACAATTGGTAATTATGGATTTTTGTTTTCTATTCTTGTAATGTTATTTCAAGGATATTATGTAGCTACATATTTTCTTCAAATTTCCATATATAAATCTACTTGTTTACCAATATGTTTTTTCCTTAACGTATATCCCTTTTTGTTATAAGTAAATAATGAATTTAGTTACAATCCCATCTTTGACTTCATCAAAAGCTATGTGATTCTACAACGTGCATTCTACAATGTGTTCCATGATATTTTGTTTTAAAAATATATCCAGGTTTCATATAACAACAATTACTAACTGCCCTTAATCCTCAATGCAATCTTATCAACTCGAACAATTTATGGGAAATTTTGTCCTTGGAATTCCTAAATTATAGTCGTTAATTTCTGATCCATTAATTTTTCAAATCCCTTTAGTGATCTTAAAACAAAAATAAATGATCTTGGAGATATTTGACAGTGGATTTATTGTTGCTTTGAATTGCTATATGTTTAGCTTCAATTTGAGAGTTTAATTTTGCAAGTTGTTCATAATTGTTGTTGTCAATAGAGTTTTCTCCAACAATTAAAACTGGAGCAACTCATTAACATGGTAAACAGATACACACATCCTTCTGCATGGATTCATGTGGAACAATTCTCGATTTTTATTTTTCCTTTGTATTAACAATCGTAATAAATTCTTGGATTTAAAGACAAAGTTGGAATTTGGAGAATTGATATGCATCATGACAAGTATGGGTGGTGACATAATTTACTATCCCTTAATAGCTAATATAGGTAAAAAATAGACAAGGTGTAATAAAATATGGAAAATCCAAGTTATCAATAAAACCCCGACTGCAATTTATGGAGGGAAGATAAGAGCAACTCTCATACACGCAAATCCTTATATCTTACACATGGATTAACTGAAAGCACTTGGTAGTTTATTGGGCACTGATAACAAACCTTGAGTAGCCCACACCATGAAGAAATAAGTATTTAAGGGAATCTTAAATGTTGTATAATTGGAATTGAATGCCTTTATGAAGGTACGTAAATGCAAGAGACAATAGTAAAAGAAAGAGGGGCTTCATAGTCAATGCTTACCTATGATATTTCTTGTGAACCTGCCACGTTCATTCCTCTTACATACTCTCAATGCTTTCAATTAAGACCCTAACCAATGAAAATGCCATACATTTGTACACCAACGACTTCTCATTTTTCTTCCACCACTTCGGAGCTATGGAGCATTATGAAGTAACTGTATAAGAAAATTAATATACAGATAAAATTCCAAGGCTTTTAATATTGAATTAATATGCAGATAAAATTCCAAGGCTTTTAATATTAGCTTCCAGCTTTAAGAGAGAATGTGCAGTATTCAATGACATTCAATACAAATGTCTCTCCCAGAGTTAATATATACCTCAAAATTTCACTAGTGTTTCTCTATATAATATGAGAGTCTTTTAGAATTACCACATGAATTTATAGCTTATATCGATTTGGATTTGCTCTCCCTAGCCTGTAGTCGTTTTCCTTTAAACCCTATTCGACCCCTTGAAACCCTAGATTTTTTCAAGATTCAGTACTAGAATCCCGTAAGATCTAAGAAGATGTTTGGAGACGTATATAAGAAGATGTTTGGAGACATGTCTAAGAAGATGTTTGGAGACGTGTCTAAGAAGAGAATATGGAGTTGGAATTAAGGCAATTCTAAACATGGTGATGAGATTGCTCTTTTCTTTCATGTTTGTTTAGCGCTTCAAATAATTTTTTTTTTCCCAAAAACACATTTAGTTTGTTGGGATGGGAAATGATATATTTATCTTTTTTTCCCAAAAACACATTTAGTTTGTTGGTATGGGAAATGATATATTTATCTTTTTTTCAAACCTTTTGATTTGTGGTCTAACTATTTCAATATGCATTTTTGTAGCATGTTAAATTTTGGTGGCGCTCAACAAATTTTCCAATTCTTTCTATTGATAAAGATCAAATTGTTGCAAATATGATGAGGAATGGACCGCTTTCATGTACTTCATAATATACACCTATTTTATTGTTATTTTCTTATAGAATTATCACACTTCTATTGCAGAAAACCTATCCAATTTAGCAAGGATTGCTTTCTCTATGCCAATGACAATGAAAAATATTACATTGACATCAAGGGAAATTTGCATATTTTTTTTATCTAAGCCTAAGAGATTAAATTGATTGCTTTATAAGTTTAATCATGGAATGATGATCTGTAAGTCACAACTATAACTTTGTGTGTGATTTTTTGTTCAATTCTTTAATTAATCATCATTTTCCAAGGATAGAAAAGTCATACAATAGTTTTTTCCAAATGAACAGGTTATACATGTGCGGATAATTAAGATCGATCTTAGTGAATAAAATGAAGACGATGATGTCATGGGAGTTATTCATACAAATAGGTTTCAAATCCTTGATAATGAATGTCACTCCTACAATGCATTTTGAATAAGTAGGACTTTTGAATAAGTAGCTAGCATTTTCCAAATTAATTTAAATTATGAAGTCTAAAGAATATATGTTATTTAGTTCATGGTACTTTTTTGTAGATGCATATGTTTATTCCAATTCAGTGCAACAGTTTGTGGGAGCATGTTTCAGAATCTGCATTCAGTAACATGCCTATATTGAGCTTGTATTTGCATATATCTATCTCTGGCATTGGGCTCTATGTTAACTCTTTTTTTCATTATAAGAGTAATTACTCATTTTTTTTTGTAAAATCAAATTATTTAATTCCAAGAACAGACTATGTTATAGCGTTCGTATTGCATTTCATCTTTTGACATTTGATTGCAATTCTAATAGGATTTCTTTCTTTGCAGGTATCAAAGAACAACTGCAATATCTTCAGGATCAGATGTTAGTCTTATTAAAGACCATGATTGTTATATTCATATTTGAAATGTCTTTTGTTAGATGTGTTTGATATGATCATTATGTGTTTCTTGTGCAGTTTCTCCAATCAATTATGCACATCTATCTTCAAGTCAAATGCAACAATTTCTCAAAGTAGAGCATTCATAAACAACTTTACAATATGGAAAAGGGAAAGGGCTAGTTCCATTTCTGGGGATGAGGATACAATGTTCATGTACCCCGACTACCTATGTTGTCCCGAAATGTTTGCAACACCATATTTTTATGTTGAATCCTACACAGAATTATTATTGTTCATTTTGTACGTTGATTTGTATCAAACATGTTTTTTTTTATAGTTGTTACGCAATCAGTTATAGAAACATATCGGAGTCTTTTTTTTTATGAGATTAGTTTCTGCCATGTCATGCCAAACTGTGATGTGATGTTCATTGTAAATCACAATTGGCATTTCCCTCTTTTTATAAAGCAAAGAGACATGTCTAAAATATGTTATGAAATCCCATGCCAAACTGTAATGTGATGTTAATTGTAAATCCCAGATGGCATGGATCTCTTTTTGAAAAGCAAATAGACATGTCTTGTATATGAGATGATATATCATACTTGCTATTTTGTAAAAGGTTAACTTCAACAAACTTGTTATATATTGTGATTTGGACTAATATCTATCTTTTGAGAAATTGCAGTGTTCCATTTATCAATATATTGTTGTTTCAATGAAATAGTTATGAAGGTCTTTTTTTCATAATAATTATATAAAAATGTGATTATTAGCTATGATACTGGGGGAGCTATGTTACCTCTTTAGTTTTGAAATAAGATGGTGCAGGTTTTAGATGTAGCTTGATTATGAAATGCCATAGTGTTGCTCTCTTCCCATTTCAAGTTGATTGGTTATCTTTCTGCAAGCCACAATTTGGTTTTATAACCAATCCTTCCTATATAAGTGTAGCTTAATACTTGTTCCTTCAATACAAGTTATAAATAAATCTTCTACCTATAATTTTAATGTTTAGAGTGTTTTCACATTTTTAATCTTTCAAGCCTTTTACCCACCTATAATTTTTTTAGTTTCTATGAATCTTCTTTTCATGTCAAAACTTCTTGACTAGTCTTCTTGGATATGGTCATGCTTGTTTCTCACTTTCCATATGTTGGTCGTCTTGGCATTCCTTTGAATCTATTGGGGAAAATGCTAGTTTAAATATAATTGCATCATGGAAAATTAAAAGAGTAAATAATACATGGTCCACATTAAGTCATTACACATTTATACATTTTGATTGTAATTTTTTTAAAAGAATTAATATTTATACAAATGAGTAGACTTATCAATTAGTTAGTTAAGTGAGGAGTTTCACTATGTAGGTCATAAACATTGGTTTTAGTTTGAATATTGCTTAGACATAGGTTGTGGGTAAGCGTCTTATGCCATCTCATCATGTACATTAACATTCTTATTGCTTCTTCAAGTGTCAAATCCCTAATCACATCACATATTACCCCTTAATGGTTAATGCTCACATTCTATCTCCTCAAGTGGATCTATATGAAGAAGGATGGAAAAATCATTAAAAAGGTCATGGTGAATCTAAAGGCACCTTCTGATTTGTTATGCTCCTCATTTTGTGCCAGTTGGATATCACACAAAGAGAATGAGAAGGACATTTCCTTCGATGCCTTATGTGATTTATTGATCAAGGATCAACAAAAGTTTCTTGATGAAGGAAATCTTGGTAGTTAACCCAAGATTACTTTATTGAAGGAAAGTTATAGCAAAACTACAAAGAATGGGACCAAGAATGATGAGTCAACATCGAGCAGGAAGAATTGAAAGAAGAGAACCTGCCACTATTGTGGAAAGGCTGGACATGTGGAGAAAACCTACTAGAAAAACAACTTTGGAGGGAAATGTCAACCATCTTGAATAAGACATCTCAAATGTTCATTCAATGAATCGACCTACAAATAATTTTACCTTTTCTTCCAACACTTCCTAGTAATTACATGCTCACACCACTCACATTGGGTGGATAATTGGTCCTGGTTGTGTTGGCGTGATTTCCTATTGACACGGGTTCAGATGCCTTTTTTGTTAACAAAGCCCAAGATATTGGCTTGACAGAGAATAACCCCGTCGACAACACCTACGATGTAGATGAGGTCTCACCAAAGATATCTATGGGGACTACCAGAACCAAGTTTCTACGATTGCGAGGGGGATTTCCTTAGTACAACATTATCAGGTCACTCAACCAAAACCAGTGAATAGACTTCTATCTCATACATTCATGCAATAAATATCCTATTGATTCGTCGACATATATGGCAGTATGTAACATAAAGAACTAACATACATTAACTATTATTCCATATGATCATAACATTAGATGTGTGACATATATAGATAAGTTCATTCACAATAGATCATCTCGACATATTCAAATTAGCTCATTCACAACAGATATGCATTCGACATAAACACATATATCAAATACACACAGACACAAAGTTTAATGTGGAAACCCATCCAGGAAAAACTACAAATGTGCTCTTCATCTGGCATGAGAAATGGTTTTGCACCTTTGGTTTGCACACTTAGCTTGCAGACTATTATTTTGATCTTCATTTACAATCCATGACTTCTTTTTTGTCTCGTGCTCTCTGGTTTTTTGTCTCTCTTTCTTTATTTCATGTGCTTCTTTCTCTATTCTCTTTTCTATGTTCTATGTGAAGTCCTATTATCGCCCATTGTGTTATCTCATCCACACATAGCTTGGATCGACTTTATAGGATTTTACAACTCTTGCTTTACCTGTCGACTAATTCTCAACTGTCAGTTGATAGGGCACCTCTTCTTGCACTATCTTCAATTTTTTCACATGTTTGGAACTAATATGTTCCACAGTTGTCATTCCCATCGAACCCAAATCTTGTTGCACCTTTTCATGAATAGGTTGTATAATAATTGTAACATTTTCTACTTCTGCCTATAACTTTGCAACACGATCTGTTCTTTTTTGTTGTTTTGTTCGCAAGCTGGGTACATGTTGTAATCTCTTCATATCTGCAGCCTTGGCCATTTTTCCACTATTGGTAGCTTCTTCAATTCATTCTTCAGTTGGTTAAAGACTACTTCAACAATGTGCAATTGATCTATCACCTCTTTGAGTTCTGTGTCGTCGATCAAGGATTCCCATGAATAAGAAACATGTTCGACTGCTTTGGCACAAAGTGCCTCTGCCTCCTCAATTTTCTGCGCAACCTTCAGTTGCTGCCTTCCGTCACTCTTCCAATACCTCCAGAGGTGTATTGGGAGATATCTTTGATTTAACTCCATGACTCGTTTATAGAGGTTTTCAGCTACCTCACCCAGTATAAATACTTTTTCTTTAGAGAACATCTTAGGTGTGGTCCCTTCCTCAATGAAATTACTGCAAGTGAGTGTAACTGCTGCATCCAGTCGCTGCATATCATCCTGCCAAGTTTTTGCTTTCTTATTTGTTTCCTTGATTATATTATTCAACGATGAAATTGTTTTCTTTGATGTCTTTAGATGTCCATGTTAAATTTGAGCATATATATCTGTAGACAAACACACAACTCACAAAGAAGATCTCACAATTTACTCAGCCATTGAAGAATGAAACAGTGCAAAAGGC
>LPNX011079443.1:77488-160920 GCA_001517045.1 Pseudotsuga menziesii
ATATCATGCGCTCTCTTGATTTCATATCTTCAACTATAGCATGTTGAATATCATGTAGTTGATACATTGGTATTGTAGAAAAAACAAAAGTCACGTGATGAAGATCCTTGGTCACGGCATTGAGTTCCAATGTTCCTAAGTCAATTGCTTGACCAAATACTCGAATATATTTTTGTGGGTGATGTCTCGACAGGTCACTCTTTAGATGGGCTAGCTTGGTCTTATGACACAGTCAAATATGATGCTTGGTCGACCGCTACTCTAACTTCTTTTACTGCAATAAAAAGTGGCTGCAATAACTCTGTAATGTTGCTTACCAATTCAATGTGGCGTTCATTCATCTTCTTGCAACTTTGATTTGTGAATTCCTCCATTTGATCTGAAATCAGGATATAATCATAATTTGTAATGCCAAAAATTCCAGGTGATTTGTCAACCTTCCTCTTCTTGCGACCCTTCTCAGAATTTTTTGAGTGTTTTCTTTAATCCCAAAACTTTGGATCTATCGAGGTAGTGTTGGAGTAATTTATACTATTGTAGGGATAAATTATTGGGCTTTCTTCTACTAGTGGATCACCTCCTTGGTTTCCATTTTGCTTCTATGATAGGTCATCCTGTCGCGGTTAATCTTTTGCATGTATTTGATCCTCTACGATAGGTACTCTCCATTCTTTAGGCCAACTTTGGATAATTGAGTCAATTTTTTCAACAGACAACTGAAACCACATAGCTAACTACTGGTTTTGTGGTTCTTATTGTGGCTGCAAAAACATATCATGAGCCTCGACCGAAAATCTTATAATGTTACGAAACCTTTTAATGGTTTCCTATGTTATTGTTGCCTTCTTCTTAATAAAATGTCTAACTGCTTCTCCTTGCAAATAAAATTCCACATTGGTGTCTCTTTGTCGCTGTGAATTCTCCTTATTGAACCAGATATTCTAGTATCTGACTCCTTTGCACGATACATGGAAATCTACCCCTTGGTATTCTGGTGCTTTTGCCCATGCGATGAATGAAATTAAAAATCAAAAGCTAGGAATAATTAAAGGGATTACCCTTTTCCTATGCATCTGTAACATTTGCTAACATCTTATTCAACAAATATGCTATCTTAGTCAAACCGTAGGTCAAGATGACTATCAATTTCCAAGTACAAAGATATTTCCAGCACAAGTAGAAGATCCAGTTGTCAGGGGAGATATTATAATACAAGTACTTGGTGAGATAGAAGCAAGAAGCTCTGGTGGTGTTGATGGGCCTATTAGCAGTGGATCATTTCTCTCAAATATTGAGAGGAGGCACAAACATATGAGCAAGCTTAATGAGTTGTCTAAGGATGGATGGATTCATTTGGATGAGGCACAATATGATCATATATCACTATTAATAGGCCACTTTAAGGCGAAAACTGAGAATGGTGTAGGTAAGAAAGTTCTTTGCAGTTCGACCTTATCACTAAAAGATCAGATCACCACAGATGAACAGACTGCCATTCTTCAGTCAAAACAAGAAGCTTGAGACTTGAGAACTCATTGAAGAAATACTACTGATAGTATTGAAGTGTAAAACGCCTTTGCAAGTTGTCCAATGTGAAAACATGTGACCTTGACATTTTTACTTTGTTAGAAAGCATTTGTTGGATATTAGTCCAAACAAAAACTTTCAAAACCAAATTATCTCAGTTTAGGGGGAGACAGTAAACAATTGGCAATATGGCAGAAATACAGCAGTCCAAGAAATAAATGAAGAAGCTTTTTTCAGTTGGTTTGCGAGAAAGTACATAGTCAGGGGGAGCTGATTATATTTTTCTCCGCTTATGTGAAAAGATAAAACAAAGTGATCAAAGTCAGGGGGATTCATTCAACCCTTTGTCCTTGATGTCAAAGGGGAAGAAATGAAGAGTATTGCCATTAATGCCAAAGGGGGAGATTGTTGGCAATATGGCAGATGAATTTGTTGGCATTGATGTCAATATGTGATGTGGAGGAAATGATGACATGGAATGACATAGATGATGATGGTGTTTTGGGGATATCATCAAGACATTATAGCAATCTGACATCATTTTGGAAAAATATGGCAATTCTAATTGGCATTGATGGAATTAACAACAATAACAAAACTAGGCATATAGGCATACATCTCAGATATGTTGAATATGAGCCAATGATGGTGATAATATGGTGATGGAAGAGAAAAGAAGTCAAAATCCAAGTCAAGATCCAAGAGTGGAAGAATGTCAAAATCTGGTGTTGGCATTGATAGAAATTCCCTTCCAAAAAGGTTACCTCCAAAGTTGTATTCTGGATTCAAACAAATTGAAAAGATACATTTGCTCAAAGTGGGGAAGATGATTCAAAATCATTTTCTGTGACTACTTAACGAATATTTGAAAATATGGTTCAAAAGAATTACATGTGTGACAAAGCCCATATTGTTTACAGTAGGATGACTTGATGTTGCCACATCTGGATTGATCTTTGTCACAAATGATGGAGGAACATGATTGCTCGTTTAATGGCTAAAGGAAGCACTAAAGTTTCAATTTATCATGGTGTTAATAGATGTAAAAATGAGCATGAGACTTCTCAATATGATTTTGTTTTAAGGACCTATTCTATTATTGAGGTAGAACATAGAAATCATTTCATGCCTACAAAAGACAAATGTCAATGGAAGACAAATGTCAATGGTGTAATAGATTATATTATCCACATCGGTTGGATATGCATCTACGCTTCTTTTTTGGACCCACTCATATGAAAAATGAAACTAATGCATGCATGCATGCTATGCACGCCACTCTCACAATAGTGCACGCGAGAGACAAATGGATGCATTGCCGCTATTGCATCAAAATCATAAGACAAAAGTCAAATGATTGAGCATGGAGCATGGATCATGGGCTGCTCTATACTGCTTAGCTTCATTTCTGTTTAAGAGTCTTCAATAAGAATAAAGTCAAGCTGAATGTGGCACGACTAAGACACTCTCTACGGAGATATCAAGTAGTCACATGCATTGATGATGGTTTCCAAGATTTAATCTCCCAACGCTGCCAACGGAACTTATTTGTGTTGGAGGAACTGTGGACAGTTTGTGAAAGGGAAGATTCATTGATTTTTGCACCGTGTACCTTCAGACAACGTGGAACCATTGGCATTTTGTGCATACTTAACAGAAATCAATAATGGGCGTTTAAAATTCATATTTGCATAAAGTAGTATAACTAGGAGCATAGATAACAACAAATTCTCACAGTTCTTTGTAACGCACATAAACTGGTTCTTCTAGTCAGAGCAGGGAAATCAACCCACAACATGAAAAACATACTACGGGAGACTCTGCGTGTAGATATTTGGCCTCTTCTAAGAAGTATAGAGATATTGGTCAGCAAAATCAAAACCAAATTGTTTCTCCACGAAGAGGTAGAGATAATGGGCGATATTCTCATAGCAGAGAAGGTGACACAAAGCATCAAATCTATGTTGGTTCTTATTCACAAACCATGAACACCCATGTTGCCCCTTGTCCTCAAATGGGCAATGGTATCCCATAATCCAAGTACCAATATAGAGCACTCAACTACTGGTTCTGGTGGCTGGCTCGAGGAAGAGGAGTTTAGAATTCCATGCAACCACATATACCCTCTGAGCTATGCAAATGAAAGAAAGGATGTGCGGCAAACAAACAATATCATACAAAGGCATGGAAACGACCAACCAAAGCATCATCCAAGGAGGCCATTTCAACACCACTATGGTAATAGGATTTTTGATTATATGGACAAGGAAAACAGTTCGAGAGGAAATGACCAGGTACATCAAGAAAGTTTGTATGCTAGGCAATTGCATGCCAATAGTACCCTAAAGCAATTGGAATAATAGTGTGGATCCCCATGGCTTATCCTCTTCCAATCAGAGGTCTAGTAACAAGCCTAATGATTCAGAACAGTTTGAGATGGGCAGGTATGGTGCACAAGTAATTGCTAGTAGTTCTATTGACAAACAAATCATTCCCACAAAGAATTTGCAGGAGTCTTTTTATAGTGATACATCTCTTATGGAGGATGAGGATGAAGAAGATGACAATGAATTTGTCGGGGTAACTAAATTAGTTAAAAAACTCTAAAACGTAAACATATAAGAAAGTTTACAGTTATTCAAGTGAATTATAAAACTAAAACTAAATGAAAAGGTGCATTGTTTAGAATGTTTCTTTTAAAAGGACATCTTTGTTCAAAGTTGGAAACCCTTCATAATGTATATAAGGGGTGAAGACAAGATCATAGTGAGTATCTCGATGGATAAAATATAATATTTTGGTAGATAGTCTACCTTTGACATGGAACTTGCGTTCATACAAACAAATTGGTGTCTGTAATCAGGTTGGAGCCTAAATGAGGATTGGATTCCTCTCTACATGTTGGGTCATGTATACAAGCTGGGTCTCTCAATCTAGTTGGGTCTAGATAGTTCATGTTATGTGATGTAAAATTTTATTTAAAAAAAATACATTTGATATATTCATGTGTTTGTTATTTTGTATATATATAATTGGTAAATGTTATGACTCATTAAATGTTATTTGTGTTTTGGCAAGATATTTTTAATTTTTAAACAGACACTGATTCACCCCCCGCCCTTCTCAGTGTCTGAGACCTGTTCTACAATTGGTATCAGAGCCGGTTGTCTTTGAACAGCTCACTGCTGGAAGGCTGAGCTAAAAAGAAAACAAGTCCATATTTAGAGCAAAACACTTAATCTAAAGATAGGCTCCAATATCAACATCTTAAAAATGGCTGGAAAATATGGATGTGGCATCTATGTCTAAAATGTGCAAGCAAATGTAAAGCTCCATAGCCAAACTCGAAGAGTAGTGATGTCAGATGCTGCATGGAGTTTATCCTTTGAAAAATTTCTGGAGCTTCGTTTCTCCAACCATACTGCAGCAAGTAGAGTGGCCAGATGTGGCCATTCCTTACATAGAGACTGCCTTCACTTTTATGGGTTTGGAAGAATGGTAGCATGCTTCCGCTATGCTTCTATACAGGTCCATTCCATGCATTTTCCACCTCCAAAATTAGAATTTAATGATCCAAACCAACAAGATTGGCTCATGAATGAGGCAGCAGTGGTTGCAGATGGGGCAGAATTGTTTCTCGTTGAGGCATTTGATTCCCTCCAACAAATTGGTGAGAAAATTGCAAACTCGGGTTCCTTCTATGTAGGCATAAATATTCCATAATCCAGGAGACATTGCGGAATCAGAAGGGATGTTGCATAAAGAGAAGACTGATTTTGAAGATTAAAAAAAAAAGGCCGCTTCAACAAAAGATTGGAAGCCAGGACAACCCGTTGCCAATATTTTAGAGTTGAATTGTCTGAGGCGTCGGCTTATTTTTTAATCTTATGTATGGGATCATCGCCTTCGGTTTTTGGATTCATCTCTTAGGTTGAAAAGGTCAATTGCTGGTTCAGATTTTAGTCTAGCGAAAGAGACTCAAGGAGTAGCTGATCTTTTAAACCAGGAGCTCCGTGCTTTGTTGCGGATGAGGCCGTAGGAATTCTAGAGAAAAGTTTCCACAGATGCTTCTTTGCATGAATTATTGGATAGCTATCTTCAGTTCAGGAAAAGATGGTATGATTTACCTCATCGTAGCCAAAATTGGTCAATGGCTGGTGTGGTAGTTGGTGATCAGGAGCTAAGCCAATGTGTCTTCATGGTCCTGTATCGCATGTAATCAAATCAAGATCTTGGAGCTTATGCAAATGAAATATTTATCTCAAAGGAGCACACTGATCTCTTGTTGGGGAAAAGGTTGTTGGATATACCAAAATTGATGGTTGCTTGTGCAATATATGGACATGATAATGCAAAGCTAACCCAATCATTGGTTCTTAATGCCCTCAAATCACAGCCAGGATTAATTGATGAGTCAAAGGAAGTAGTTCCTCAGTTTCTTCACATAGTTGAGACAATGCACCATCGATTTTGTTCTGCATTAGAGGCCCTGCCTTCCTTAGGAAACAAATTGACTTCAAGGGTGGGACAACTTCATGAAGATTTACTGGAGGTTATGGACTTCATAAATGATGTTGTTGTTACTCTGGATGATTTTGTGGAAGCATATCCTGTTGATGCCTCATGTTTCATCTGTCAAGGGATTTCCAATGAAGATAATCAAGAATTACTCCCTGCCTTGGAAAATATACATGATTCGATGTTGCCATTATTACAAAATGGTTTTACTTTGACAATGGAAAATTCCCTCAAGTCTGCTTCTGATGATATGGAGTTTCTTGTGCAACCACGCTTGAAAATTTTGGGTGCAAGAATTGTAAAATTTTCTTGGCAATTGCTTTACATATGCTATCTTAGTCAAACCGTAGGTCAGGATGACTATCAATTTCCAAGTACAAAGATATTTCCAGCACAAGTAAAAGATCTAGTTGTCAGGGGAGATATTATAATACAAGTACTTAGCGAGATAGAAGCTGGAAGCTCTGGTGGTGTTGATGGGCCTATTAGCAGTGGATCATTTCTCTCAAATCTTGAGAGGAGGCAGAAACTTATGAGCAAGCTTGATGAGCTGTCCAAGGATGGATGGATTCATTTGGATGAGGCACAATATTATCATATATCACTATTAATAGGCCACTTTAAGTCCAAAACTGAGAATGGTGTAGGTAGGAAAGTTCTTTGCAGGTCGACCTTATCACTAAAAGATCAGATCACCACAGATGAACAGACTGCCATTCTTTAGTCAAAACAAGAAGCTTGAGACTTGGGAACTCGTTGAAGAAATACTACTGACAGAATTGAAGTGTTAAAAGCCTTTGCAAGTTGTCCAATGTGAAATCGTGTGACCTTGACATTTTTACTTTGTTAGAAAGCATTTGTTGGATATCAATCCAAACAAAAACTTTCAAAACCAAATTATATTAGTTTAGGGGGAGACATTTAACTATTGGCAATATGGCAAAAATACAGCAGTCCAAGAAATAAATGAAGAAGGTTTTTTTAGTTGGTTTGAGAGAAAGTACATAGTCAGGGGGAGATGATTATATTTTTTTCCACTTATGTGAAAAGATAAAATAGAGTGATCAAAGTCAAGGGGAGTCATTCAACCCTTTGTGCTTGATGTCATTTGTGCTTGATGTCAGAGGGGGAGAAATGAAGAGTATTGCCATCAATGCCAAAGGGGGGTATTGTTGGCATTGATGTCAATATGTGATGTGGAGGAAATGATGACATAGAATGACATAGATGATGATGGTGTTCTGGAGATATCATTAAGACATTATAGGAATCTGATATCATTTTGGAAAAATATGGCAATGCTAATTGGCATTGATGGAATTAACAACACTAACAAAACCAGGCATATAGACATACATCTTAGATAGGTTGAATATGAGCCCATGATGGTGATAATATGGTGATGGAAGAGAAAAGAAGTCAAAATCCAAGTCAGGATCCAAGAGTGGAAGAATATCAAAATTTGGTGTTGGCATTGATAGAAATACCCTTCCAAAAAGGTTACCTCCAAAGTTGTATTTTGGATTCAAACAAACCGAAATGGTACATATGCTCAAAGTGGGGAAGATGATTCGAAATCATTTTCTGTCACTACTTAACGAACATTTGAAAATATGGTTCAAAAGAATTACATGTGTGACAAAGCCCAGATTGTTTACAGTAGGACGACTTAATGTTGCCACATCTGGATTGATCCTTGTCACAAATGATGGAGGAATGATATTGCTCGTTTCATGGCTAAAGGAAGCACTAAAGTTTCAATTTATCATGGTGTTAATAGATGTAAAAATGAGTGTGAGATTTCTCAATATGATTTTGTTTTAAGGACCTATTCTATTATTGAGGTAGAACATAGAAATCATTTCATCCCTGCAAAAGAAAAATGTCAATGGTGTAATAGATTATATTATACAGATCGGTTGGATATGCATCTACGCTTCTTTTGTGGACCCACTACCGTGAAAACTAAAACTAATGCACGCTATGCATGCCACTCTCACAATAGTGCACGCCAGAAACAAATGGATGCATTGCAGCTATTGCATCAAAATCATAAGACATAAGTCAAATGATTGAGCATGGAGCATGGATTGCGGGATGCTCTATACTGCTTAGCTTCACTTCCGTTTAAGCGTCTTCAATACGAATAAATTCAAGCTGAATGTGGCACTGCTAAGACACTCTCTACGGAGATATCAAGTAGTCACATGAATTGATGATGGTTTCCAAGATTTAATCTCCCAACGCTGCTAACGGAACTTATTTGTGTTGGAGGAACTGTGGACAGTTTGTGAAAGGGAAGATTCGTTGATTTTTGCGCCGTGTACCTTCAGACAATGTGGAACCATTGCCATTTTGTGCATACTTAACAGAAATCAATAATGGGCGTTTAAAATTTATATTTGCATAAAGCACTATAACTAGGAGCAAAAATGATAGTAGAATCTCACAGTTCTTTGCAACCCACAGAAACTGGTTCTTCTAGTCAGAGTAGGGAAATCAACCCTCAACATGAAAAACATACTATAGGAGACTCTACGTGTAGATATTTGGCCTCTTCTAAGCAGCATAGAGATATTGGTCGGTAGAATCAAAACCAAATTGTTTCTCCACGAAGAGGTAGATATAATGGGCGATATTCTCGTAGCATAGAAGGCGACGCAAAGCATCAAAGCTCTGTTGGTTCTTATTCCAAAACCATGAACACCCATGTTTCCCCTCGTCCTCAAATGGGCAATGGTATCCCATATTCCAGTACCAATATAGAGCATTCAACTACTGGTTATGGTGGCTGGCTCAATGAAGAGGAGTTTAGAATTCCATGCAACGGCATATACCCTCCAGGCTATGCAAATGAAAGAAAGGATGTGCGGAAAACAAACAATATCATACAAAGGCACGAGAACGACCAACCAAAGCATCATCCAAGGAGGTCGTTTCAGCACCACTATGGTAATAGGATTTCTGATTATATGGATGAGAAAAACAATTCGAGAGGAAATGCCCAGGTACATCGGAAAGTTTGTAAGCTAGGTAATTGCATGCCAATAGTACCCTAAAGCAATTGGAATAATAGTGCACATCCCCATGGCTTATCCTGTTTCAATCAGAGGTCCAATAACAAGCCTAATGATTCAAAACAGTTTGAGATGGACAGGTATGGTGCACAAATAATTGCTAGTAGATCTATTGACAAACAAATAATTCCCACGAAGAATTTGCAGGAGTCTTTTTACATAGATACATCTCTTACGGAGGATGAAGATGAAGAATATGATGATGAATTTGTTGGGTAACTAAATTAGTTAAAAAACTCTAAAATGTAAACATATAAGAAAGTTTAAAGTTATTAAAGTGAATTATAAAACTAAAACTAAATGAAAAGGTGCATTGTTTAGAATGTTTTTTTTTAAAGGACATCTATGTTCAAAGTTGGAAACCCTTCATAATGTATATAAGGGGTGAAGACAAGATCATAGTGAGTATCTCGGTGGATAAAATATAATATTTTGGTAGATAGTCTACCTTTGACATGGAACTTGTGTTCATACAAACAAATTGGTGTCTGTAATCAAGTTGGAGCCTGAATGAGGACTGGATTCCTCTCTACATGCTTGGTCATGTATACAAGCTGGGTCTTATAAGAGAGTTGGGTCTCTCAATCTAGCTGGGTCTAGATAGTTCATGTTATGTGATGTAAAATTTTATTTAATAAAAATACATTTGATATATTCATATGTGTTTTTTATTTCGTATATATATAATTGGTAAATTTTATGAATCATTAAATGTTATTTGTGTTTTGGCAAGAGATTTTTAAGTTTTAAAAAGACATTGATTCACCCCACCTCTTAGTGTCTGAGACTTGTTCTACAACCTGAAATCCTTTAGGTATTGCTGGAATTACTAAATAATACTTTGCATTCTTTCCCACAGTAACTTTAGGTTCCTCCCATGGTCTTGGTGGTACATAATCAGGTAGCAAGCTAGATGACCCAGCTCTTGTTGCTTGAACATCAGGTGGAGGTGTTGTTGTTCTAGGTTTTCGAATATTTCCACGACCAAAGTATTTCCTTCTTGATGGGTCGGGTGGGTCTGGCCGTAAAACAATTTCTGGAATTAGTGGGGACTCAGATGTACATTTTAGCATGAAATCTGATAGCTTTGATGTCTAAAATTTGATAGACACGTGTATGTTATTCGACAACAACAATTTTTTTGGCGTCGGTGGGAATTCGTCGGTTATTCGACACCCCTTCAAACCTCATCGATATTTCAACAACATATAATTGTAAATTAGGAAAATTTAACTTCAATTAGGCGTCGAATTTTTGACGACGAGATGTTGAATAATCGACGACTATCACTTCCATTTGACACCTTGAAGCCGTCAGTTCTAGATTAAATATTTGTCGGATGTCATGTCCTAGGAGTCAGAATTCCGAGGCCTGTAGATGTCCTAGGCATCGAAAATCTAACGGCCTGAGGATGTTTTAAAAAAAACAACAGGGTTCTAACCAGTATCTGCTCTCAATCCAGTATATATATCTATCGTGCAAGGCCAGTTAATCTATTATTCGGGAAAATCTCACTATTGCAACCATTGAACTACTAATTTTGCATAGAAAATTGCACTATTTGATGGGAAAACCCTGCTTTTCCAGTGCAGTTTGAAAAAAATTTAAGCTTTCTTTCTTGACAATTTCTCTACAAAACTAGCAGAACTGTTAGCTAACCAAAATCCATGACATTTTGTAGTATGTAACAAGTTATTTCATATTAATAATAATACTTTTTATGTAATTTTTTATTTTCCAATTTCCCAAATTTGAATCAAATCTTACACTTCATCTTGACTCTCATTCTTCATCCTCACCGAGTCCTTATCCGAGTCGAGTCTAGTAACTTTACTTCATGCACACATCCGGTATTACATCTCCTACTGGGCTGAAGGAAGGAGCACTTCTATCCCATCTGAATACATTTCATCAATAATAGCTCCAGCCAAGTTGAAATAACATTAATATCTCTTTAATTCAAGGGAATAGAGGAAAAACATATTCCAGCTCCTAGCAAGCCTTAGGCTTTGAAGGATCTACAAATAGCATCATGCATCCCTCTTCTGATAAACCTTTCTACTCATTTCATTCCATAACCCTCTTGTGTAGTCTTCACTACATGCTTCTCTCATAAATGATCCAGAATATATAAAGCAGTAGTAAGACTTTTGATATCTTCATTCTCAGACATTATAAATTTTTCAATTATATTAATAATCTACAGTGAGGCTTCTCACATTGGTGAATTATTATTGGGATACAGGTTGAAACTTGGTTCGACAATACTTTAGCCTATCTCCTCATCACGCTTGTGGTTATCACATGGGAATGATAAGGCTACCAATAGTCCTTTAACATTCCAAGGCTCATTCACACAGAAGAACTGAAGTGAAAATAATAAGGATTCTTCAATGCAACCAATATTAAAATTCCTCTCTTTCATCAAGACACTCAGTGAAGTAACTGAAATATAATCAACTCCCTTCTTGAATGCCATGATGCGGCTGAAAATAAGTTGTCTTATATTGAATTTAAAGCACAGGTAATTGCAATTATTGAAGGTCGCAATTCACTTGTCAAACATCCATTTTCTGAGATCTTCATATGTTATTTCTTGAAATTCCATATTTTTATGGCTATCATTTAGAATATCTATTATCAACCACCCCCTAACCATAGATCCATTATGAATTCACATCACTTTTCTCTATTATCTACTGAAACTTGCATTAGCTGGGCAAGCCCAAAAACTGATCGAGTACATTATTTTTGAATAAAAATTATGTCAAGCTCAAATAATAATCAAAAGCAGAAAGAAACTCCACTAATATCAATGAACTATACGACCCTACAACAATTTTAAAAATCAGAATGAAGAGTAGCTACACGGTTGACAAATTATGAGAGTTAGAGAGAGGAAAAAGATCATTTGCAGACAAGAAGTAGAGGCTCACCTAATCTTTCTTTGTTTTTTACATGCATTATGGTTTACCCCTTCAATTTTCTCCATCTAGCTGGATATGGGCCAATTGAAGAACCTCTAACTTTCTGGATGATAATAGGTCACTCAATGAAAATCTGCCTTAAATTCCATTTGCAAGATCGCAATGATTCAAACTTGAAGTTCCACCCATGCCTCCACCATGTATGACCCACCCATACCACCCTTCTTTCCACCTACAACTCAATCCCTGACGACACCAACAAATTGTGCATATTTTATAGACAACTAAGAATAGTAGATATAGAAATCTTTCCAAGTTTACATGTAATTTTTTGATGTTAAAAGTCTTCCTTTTTGTTTTAGTTTTACACATTTCCATCCTATTTGATAAAAATTGAATTAAACTGCTCTGGATTTTCCTATATTTATAGTTCAAAGCATCGGGTCACCTTCTCTAACAAAGGAACTCAAATATTTTATCATTATGGAAAGATCAACACCTTCCCTTACGAGAAGCTAATGAAATAAAAATAAATTCCAAGTCAATCTAGCCTAGAAATAAACTAAACAATGCAATATTATGAGGAAGCAATTGAATAAGTTAAACTTCATCATTTATCATCACAACAGTTGGTCAATTTGAAATCCACGTATGAGTGATGATTCCAGTATGGACAAATAAACAAAAAAAAAGATGTAAAAACTTATAATGCAAGAAAAGATTCACATCTTGGGTACCATGGAGGTGAAATGGCATTCAATGTTAGATCTCTTGGACGGCAAATGCAAGAAAAGATTGAAATTAGTTGCTCAAAATTTTCCTTCAGAAGGTCAGATAGATTGTATAGTCTGCTAGACAACCAGGTAATAAATGAGGCCTCTATATCATTACATTTAGCAAAGTCACTTCATTTTTCTCAAGCTAATTCAACCATGCATATGATCTTGTGTGTCCAAAAGGAAGTGCCAATCTTTTGATACAACGCCTTTATACACACTGACATGCTGAGTTAGAACTTAGTTTCCTCGACAGATTTGTATAAAAGGTGAACAGTCGATGACTCGAAAAATAATGACTAGGTATTTCAACAAGTCCCCAGTTTGTCTAATTACTAGTTTTAAAAAAAGGTTCAGTAAAATTGTTGAGCCATAGCTAAAGACCAATTCCAGGAGTTCCAGAAAAGACATTTGGTTTAAATCTCGCATTAGAATTAAAACATCATATTCCTTCTTTGTCGTGATTAAGGGGTCTGAATTATTCTGGTGTAACTTTTTTTTAATGTATAATATAACATCATTTAAAAAAAATGGCAACATGTACTGAAATTTAAAGATAAACTATGTTGATTTCTTCGAGTTTCTTATACATTACTTTCTTTATTTTGTCTACAACATTATCCTAAGAGAAATATTACTTATTTACTTTATATATTTCATAGATTCACCTGCTATTACACCTATCATTAAGCTATTTCTTATTCATTGGTGAGAATGCCAACTGTTATATATTGATTTCACATTAGCATAGTAATAGAAAGGGTGTTGGAAAATAGACGAGAACAGTTCCACGCATGGTTCTCGTATGTGTTGAAAGTAGAAATTAGTTGGCACATAGTAGAAAATACACTAATACCAAAGGCTATGCATTCACATCTCAAATTTTCTTTAAAAACAATATAGATT
This sequence comes from Pseudotsuga menziesii, assembly GCA_001517045.1. Lineage (NCBI taxonomy): Eukaryota > Viridiplantae > Streptophyta > Pinopsida > Pinales > Pinaceae > Pseudotsuga > Pseudotsuga menziesii. The sequence goes on from LPNX011079443.1 coordinate 91,220, forward strand.
GGACAGTATTTACAAAGATATTTATCCTCAAGACAAGCAAGAAAAAAAGGTGTGCAATGAGTAGAAAAAAGTACAAGATCGAACTGTGAATTTTGAATATTCATAGTTATTTGTTACAGGGTAAACATAGACTCTAACAAAATTGCCTTCTTCACAGTAGACTCACAATGACTTAGAGTTGACACTCCTTGTGAGACTTCATGAGTTCATACAACCATAATTAGAAAAATTGTGAATAAGAAATGAATATAGTAGTGCAGTTGGATGATTTAACAATTCTAATATCTATTTTGATATGTCAACAAGAAGGAAAGAAATGAAGGGAAACAAAACATTCAAACCCCTAGATAAAAATCAAAGGATGCATGGAAAGAATCAAATCCGCTTTTAAAACAACTCCAAACATCTGTAAGACTTAACTTTGTCTATAAAATATTGCCTTGTCACATGTTTCATCATAAATTTCCTAGGAAGGATGCAGTGATTTTTTAGTTTTAATAACTCTCTGTATGCCCCTGTAGATCAACTTCACTATAAAGAAGTAGTGCATATGATTTCTAGGATTATCACCATGATGCATTGCTTTATAAAAAAGGAAGCAACCATAATCTCTTCAGCAAAATAATTGTTTATGACAGGACGAGGTTGGTAGCATAAGGGTTTCTTAGGCTGGGCGTTCAAGGCTTGAGTTTCTAGGATGGTTAAAGGGATGCCCAGGGTGGTTTTGCATCTGATTTTAAGTAGATTATGGGCTTCCAACATAGACTAGGAAGTCTGCAACCAAAACCGTGGCATATCTATGGGAAAGAAAGTAGATCTAGGGCCTTAGCGTTGATAGAATTGTAGCCCAAGGTGTCGAGGGGCGGTTCTTAGGTTGAGTCTAGGCTATGGGGGTATGCTTTAGGCTTCACATATTCCATCACAACAAAAATATATGTTGGAGTTTCTATAACCTCGTAAAGACGTACGATATGAGGGTGCATGACTAATCTTAATATTTCTTACTTAAAGGAGAAAATTTCACACTGTTGGAGTTTCACACTGTTTGAAGTTGCTTTGTGCAGAAAATTGTCCCACGATCAGGAAAATATGCCTACTTGCTTCCATATAATAGATAATAAAAAAAGTCATAACTACGAGTAATGTAGAAAGTAAATGATTCCATTATGTGCACAATCATTCATCTCAACCCTTTGGGCCACAAATACAAGCCACTATTTCGTTGAGATCTAACCATCCAATATATTCAAATCTTGTTCCAATGGATCCAACAAGGATAAAAGTATACCTTATTTCTTTTTATATATCAACAAATTAATGTACTCTTCCTTTACTATTATAATAGAAAAAGAACCACCCGGAATGCCCCAAGAATTTTAGTCTTATCTAATAATGAGCTCAGCACATAAGAAGGGGGATTGATTATTTGGAGAAAACCTAAACGACTGTATGGTTTAGAGATGCCCCCATATAAGATGAAAAAATTGTTAACCCCTAGATTATTCATTCTAGAGTGTGTTATACAATTTTTGTATGTAAATGAAGTTTGTATAAAGAGTGCTCACAAAAATATCCACATCATAGATCCCATCGCCATGTGGGGATATTACGTTTTGAGCAACAAAGAAGCTTTGCAAGTAGCCATAATTTTTTGAGAAATGAATCTCTACTTAGAAAAACCATGGATGTATGACCCTAAGTTTGTGATGGGTCGTCTGAAAGGAAATAAAGCCCGAGAACCAAATGATCATGAGAGTAGACCTGCAAAGGAAATGCTAGCAAAGGAACATTCATGGATGGAGGTAATGGCTATTATGGAAATAGATGAAGATCCTGACAAATCCTTAGTTGAAGGCATACAGGTGAGGATTCCTCCATAAATCACATTTTATAGGCCTATAAATTGAGTAATCACCCCTGCAGATATGAAATCACCTAGAGATAATGAAAGAATTGATATGGGAGAGGTTTTTATTATCAAAATATGGGATCCCAGTGGCATATGAGGAAGTACTTTAGAGATTCTAATTATCCCTATGGCCAAATGCCCCAATATACACATTTTTCTTATTTGTCTCATCAATTCCATGATCAGAATGAATAAGAAGTTAGTATCTACAGAACTTGGGTTGCACAAATGACAGTAGGAGAACATTCTACCATCCCAAGCATCTATATACAATCCCAAGAGATTGAACAAGTATATCCAAAGGGACATACCATGCTTGCTTCTATGGAATTCAAGGTCACTGGAGGACCAGGTAAATATGAACAAGGGACTAAAAATCACTTTATTAGTGGAGTAGAAACTAAAGGGACTTGGATTGGGAGTTGTCATAGCATAGATCACAAATGAAGGAGGGTTGCATTGTGGGATACCGTATGACCTTGTATGTTAAGATACCTACCAGGACAAACCACAATCTCAAGTAACTATAATATCAAAAGATAGCACAAGAATTAGCAGCATTGGGGATTAAAATCAGACCTCTATGAAGAAAGCTCACTTCATTTACCACTTGACACTATTTGATGTATTTCTATTATGCTCATGAAGAACAGTATAAAATCCACTTCCCCACCCAGGATTATCCTTGGAAATTTGTGATGCATATCTCTAACATCACTCAACCTTTCAACAATGTTATCATTATTGATGGTCCATGCATTTAAATAGGAATTTCAAACAGTACAAAGGTTAGCACACTGTTAATTTTTTATTAAAGAAGCCATGTCTCTTTAGTATTCTAGGGTTTGGGTCCACCCTTCGGTTACAACTTTAGGGTTTAGGGTTATATCATATTTCATTTTGTGGATCTATTATTACTATTAGAACAACAAACCTAGAATTCAAACAACTGGATTGAATAAAGAATCGAACCAACAAAGTTGATGTGATGTGCTTCTCCACTGCCAGTATGATTCTTTGTTTTGTTTTCAACCCCACTGTAGTGGAACCAAGATGCAAATAAAATTTAAAAAATGTAAGCTAACGGATTGAAAATCCAAAAAACAAATGGGTATTCAATGAATAGAGAGATGTATTGAATCTTGATTTCTTCCTAGGAAAAAATATGCCTACGAACCTGTCAAACCACTAAGTAACGTTAGGTGAGTTGGGCCTTATATCCCCTGATCGAGCTCGTTTTCTACCATTTCAATTTTGGGTTTACCCAGAAGCTCTGTCTCCATCCATCATTGACCATGTTCCTGTTGCTTGATTGAGATCCCACAGAATTCGATCAGGCTTGTTTGTAAATTAAGGTAGGCATGGGCTCCAATCCAATATAGGATTTTCACCATATGACCAATCTTTCTATTTTGGAACTCTCTAAGGATTACCCACACATGGCTTAGCATAGCTATACAAATGGTAGTTGCCTCTACACTCCAGCCCCCAAAAAATAAGTAAGGAACATCCCCCAAACGACACTATGGATGGAGTGGTACCACGCATGAATGGAGGAGTGTGGAAATAGAAGGAGCAACAAGGCCAGCGAGGAATCACCATAAGGAAGATTCGTGAACAAAGTGGAGTACTTATGTTTCCATATATATGTATGTTTGGATAGCTTTCTATCTATCTAGCTTTTTGGTTGGATGGAATGTTTAAAAAATCACTTATCACTACCCAATTCACCATCTCAATAGGTCCAATAGGTCTTGACCATGTCACCTTTTATTTATGAATTTATTGTAAGGTAAGGCGATTCAACACCATGATCATGCCGAACGAATGATGAGGTTTCATGAATGCTTCATCGGGCAAGAAAGTGGGTCAACCTGCTCTTCCTACTCCTTAACAAGATAAATAATGCGATGGGAATTGATAGGGATATTATCTCGGGTCGATATACGATCAGTGGATCAGTTGGGTTTATATTGGAAGAACGTGCCTATTCCACCCTTAACGATTGATGAGCAATGAAATGCGCTTCACCTCTGCTCAGGAAATAAGGTGCTTCTCAAGCGGCGGGTAGGAATAAAGAAATAGTAGCTGGTTCGAGGGATTTCTTTCAATCGTACCTTAGCTTCGACAATTCAACAAGTAAATCTAGGCCCCCCTCTCTCGCTAGAAGTTACTTTGTGATCACAATTGTTCTCTTGTGACATACATATATCCCGTGAGACAATTCTCATGTCCTCTTCCGACATACATATAGTTTGCGACAACAATTTCACACTTTACAAAGAACTCTTAATCTTGCAACAAAAATACTCGTAACTTTTTTTTCTCTTTTTAAACTATCAGTCGATCAAAGTATGTCTATCTTGATAAGGATTTAGCCGACAAACATTCACTAATACTTTGAAAGGTGTAGCATCTAACTTCTGTAATTGCACCGCTCCTACTTCAGTGATCTGGATGACAATATATGGTCCCATTTAATGTGTCTGAAGCTTGCGAGGATGTTTTAAAAACTTACTATCATAGAGGAGAACACGATCTCCAATATGAAACTGCTTATACTTAATATGTCGGTCGTGCCATGCTTTCTTTGTACCTTGTATTGAGCCAATATGGTCATTGTTTGACAGGATTCACATCGGGCTTCAAGGGAATCTTTATTTCTCCAAGATATCCAACAATTCCCTTCATTTCTAAAAATTTAGTGGGAAACAGATCCTAGAATTTATGTATTAGGTATGTAATCTTCCCAGCGTTCTCATCATCCAAGTAGTCTCTGATATTAGAAAACTTTGGGTTCTCCGGAGAACCAAGATTCACTTTCTTTATTTTCAAAGGATTCAAAAACTAGTCGCTTGATACACCCGATCCTTCCACCATGCGAGTTCCTTTAGAATCGGAAATATTTATCTCGCATGGATCATCATCATCAAGTTCATTTGTTACATTGTATCATTCCATCCAATGCTAGACTATCGTGCTACTACGAAGGAAATTTGTCATTGACACTGAAATATATTCAAAGATCTTAGACTTGATTACTTGTAGAGAAACATCAATTTAATTATGATCATAAACAAATTCAAACGCATGTGTGAAACTAGAAGCTAGATCTTCCCATTCAACTGGTCCTCGTCATAGCTCAACTGATGTATACCAGTTTCTCGGTATCATGCCCAAAGTATGTATAAACTGGTGGACTCATTCTTGTCAGGGAAACATCTCCCATGTCACGTGACAATGCTCAATATGTTTGAATGGATTAGTCAGTCCTGTATATTTCGGACCTATATAGAACATCTTTTCTCCAAATCGGGCTTCCAATAGTCTTCAACATTGCGACCATTCTAAAATAGGCTTCTTGTGCAAAACCCACCATCTTGCAGGTGTATCCTTCAATGCAAAGTCCATGGCTAACACGTTCGGAGGTTTCATTAATTTCTCTTCAAACTTTGTAAGAAAATATCATAAGTTAGGAAATCCTTCATAGGTAGGAAGATCACATACCTCAACACCTACCCATCACACTGATTTTGTAATTCTTGCACATTTTTGCATTGATACTTCATGGAGTCAGTTATTCCAATTTTCCATAGCTTCTCTTGAATCCGATGAGAAGGAACTAATGCTTTTCCAGCTAATTTTTCCATCAGTCACCGAATTCACATAATCGTCCATAATAGAGGTAATATTGTAGATATGGTCCAGATATCCATCTTTCCCTTCATTATTTACCTACTCAACATACCTCTTGCATTCTAGAGGATCAAGCTCTGCATCCTCAAACGTTAATATCATCTTCTTAAAATTGATAATAGTTTGGTTATTAGTGTCCTAGTTGATCCCTATAAGCACGGGATAGAGATTTGTATCATCAATAATATCTATCACTTCAAAATCTGCATAAGCCTCGAGTCCTATCTCGACAGGAATCTATGTCAGTTGACCAATAGGCAACACCTTTGTCTGATTGGATAATCTTAGCTGGATAGGAGACCACACTAGTATCGACTTCCCCATGCTTTCCCATGTCTATCTAGTAAGAATGTTAACATAAGAACCCAAGTCCAAAATAATATAATCCATGTTGTAATCACCTATCTAGGTAGTCATCCTTAGCTCACGACCACCTTTTAATTTTTTCTAATGTGGTTAAATCTCTTTTCTGGTAGCACAACTACTTAAGTTTATTCTATTAAAACTGATATTTCTTCTACAACATCTTTATCTGTTATTAAATGCTAAACAACTTTTAAACAATTATTTCAATTTACTAACCTTTTCTGTCGATTTCTTTTGAAATAACTGCTTGAATCTTTGCGGCATATCCAATATTGGTACTTCGCTTGGTACAACAACAAAAGTCGACGCTTGATTTCCATCCTCGAACTCATGTTGAGCATCCAAGAACACTTAATTTTGCTTTTGGAAATAAAATGACATATTCTTTAATTATGTTGGCAGCACTCTCAATTGTCCATATGGTGCTTCCTGATCTGCTACAGTCGCAGCATCTCCTCTTGTCATGGCGACAATATTAGGTTCCCTTTGTTCAACAGAAATATTTTATATGTTTAGATTACCATTCTGTAGTGGGTTCTAGTTTCCCATGTTTCTATCCTTCCACTTAGCAATCAACTGTGGACATTCTTCAACAGTGTGATCCAGTGCTTTACAATATGAGCATGTTGACGTAGGATAATTGAAATATATAGGAAAATGTCCAAGTTGTCCACAATTATAACAAATGACTTGGCCTCTTCCACGACCAAATCCTCATCCTCATCCTCGGGCTCTAAAAATTACACCTCCTATGGGTTGAGGGTATTGTGCATGTAGGTATTGTGCCTGAGGAAATTTTGCTTGAGGGTATTTTTCCTGAGGAAATTGTTACCAACCTAAATCAGCTTGCATCCGTTCGTCATTGTTCATCAGGTAGGTGTTGATTGTATTCTCCCACAGTAACTGATATGCTATGCAATTTAGCAATATAGACTAGCTGGTCCTACTGATCGACATAATTTGCAATATAGACTAGCTGGTGTGCTTACTATTTTCTATAAATATAAACATTATTCCGACCGATGTCGTCTGGTTTGAAAAATTCTACACCAAGAAACCCCTTGTGTATTTATCGGATTCAGTGCACCTGATGCAAGATAGTTCATGAAGGTTGTACATGTCACATGCCCCAATTTTGCAAAAAAATAAAATTATATTATTTGATGTTATTTGAGGACAATATGTTAAATTTTACGCTAAGTTATAATTGATGACTCAGCAGAGTCAAGGATATCTAATGTAATTCTGAATATTTTATTTATAAATAAATAAAGGAGGAGACAACAGCTTATGAGAGTTGTTAAAAGAGTGTTTACTGGTCAAATTGGTGGAGGAGATTGGATGGAGAGAAAAATGACATGTGGCACATCCTCAAACCACTTCCAACTGTTGCAGGTGGAAACCTCCCTACATTTGGGGTCATGATTCCCCAAGAAAGTGGAATCAGAGCAGGTGGCTCAATTAATGAAAACTGACCCAAAAGACCTAGGCAATCTTTATAAAAATTCCCATTGAAGAGAGCTGAGGCTGCTCATTCTAGAGAAGTGATCATTCAGGTGAATGAATGTAATTTAGAGAAATTCAATGGAAGGGAATTGTGGAAAGTGTTTGAGGGGTTAACTGCTGATTGATCTAGTGCAGCTTTTAAGCTAAAAGATCTTACTGCTGAGAGTAGAGTATTTTATTTGAGATATTGGACTAGTCTAATGTTTGTATTCTCCACCAGTTCTTAGCCAAGAAGAAGAGGAACAGGCTCGGGGGTCTTGAGGAAGCGTTGTTTGAGTGCTCTCCAGGAGATTGGTAGGGAGGAATGGCCTCCTAACGCTGTTTTCATATGTCCTAATAAGGTTCTACATTAATATGTTTTACTGTGTTAGATAAATAAATCTGAGTCTGACTGTGGTATGAATGTTAAATATTCAATTTGTAAATGTTAGAATTTAGTAGTCTTTTTAGATTATTGAAGAAATGAATTTGAAAAGTAATGTGTTAGAACAGAAAATAATTTCTAGTCTATGTTTTTCCATACCTGGAAAACACCAGGCCGTACTCCAGCACAGATAGAATATTTACAGTAGATGAAAGAAAAATTATAAGAGATTGAATATAATAGATATGGTTCTGTATTTTGTAGATAGCAAAGTAATTTAATACTGTGTGTAAGTTATTATTAAAGAGAACAACAGTCTGGTTAGTTATGTTTACTGTTTTTATGAGCATATCTATGTTAGAAAATAAACACTAGTGCTAGAGTAGAATTATAGTAAAGAAATATACTGTTACAATAAAAATTATAGGAGATATAGTAAGTATCTAAACAAGGTTTCAACCACCCTTATATCATTCAGCTTAAACTATTATTTTACATATACTAGAATAGAATTATGTTAGAAATACCATTAAGAAAGAAATAATCAAAGATCAGAGTTAATGTGTAAAACATTACATAACCCTGAATCTTTACTAGTTAACATAGCAGTAAACAAATGAAAATTTAAATGTAAACAGTAACTAGAATGTAGCTAAGAATTTACCTATTCCAAGAATAAATTATTTTCCTAACAAGCTCTAAATCTGTTTAGGTTTAGCCTGAGGGTCAAACCCTAACTCTACTTTCATTCGTTTTATTTTCTTTAAAAAGAATAAACAAATTAGAATTTAAAAACTAGAATACTAAAGTATGCATTGGACTGAGTACAGTCTTATAATAAGAACTTACAATATTTGTATAAAGTCTTTTATTTAAAGAAAATAAAATATTTAAACAGGGTAAACATTACTAATATTTTTGTAACAACATAATATAGGTAAACATAAACAACACAATTAATAAATTTTAAGAATATAATTATCTAAGGGTTCTTTTACAGTAACCCTAGGTTTTTATATGAATTTAATAAGTAGAAACATATAAATTCTATCTGAAGACTGAGCTTATAGTCTTCACAATTACTTATTTAATTACAAAAGAAAGCCTTAATAAATCTTTATCTATAATAACAGTCGAAGAAGGAAAGACTATAATTCCTCAGACCATATTGTATAAAACCATTTCATAATCGAGACAGAGCTCGAAGCTAAAAATAAATCTTTTAAACCAAGTATATTACTCTGTCAGGTCGAAAGGATTAAACATAACAAATTTACAACACCCAGCTCATGGCCGGTGTACCCAACATCATGGCGTGGGTTTGAAAACAAAACTAACAGTCAAGTTATTAAAACCATATTTTGCTGTATATCATTTATAAGACAAGAAAAAGGAGATACAAGTCACGACATCAAGGCCGGAGCCACCCTGCTATAGGCAAGGGCGTAATAAAGAAAAACTAAAGCTAAAAATTGAAAACCAAACAGCTAAAGTCTGGAGGAACCGAGCTTGTAATTTTCTTCCCAACTGAAAACCCTTTCCCCTAACCATTTCCAAGAAGGGAGTTGCCACATTGTAATCGAGGCTTACCCGTAGGGCTGGTTGTCAATCCAAACTTGGAGAGGGTTCTGTCCAGCATAAGGGCGAGCTGTAACCTGTAGGTGAATGAAAAAACCTTAATTAGAATCTGAGTTGTATAATCGTAACTATAACTTAAAACTTACAAACAATTGTAAAACAAATTATTACCTGGAAGCGAAGAAATTTGAAGCCACGAAGGAGACGAACTAGCACAACGAACAGTACAACCCTCGTGCTCACTAATGATAGAGGTAGTGGGCTCCAAACGCATACTACACTGACGTCTGGAACAGGATTAAATACTTGGCAATGGCCATGCAAGAAATCGACATTACAAATTACTAATAGAGAACAACTACATGCACATCAATGCAATGAATGCAGAGAGAAATAAAATGCAAACTGTGTATCTCTCCATTCTTACACTAGAGTGGCAACACTTCTCTACACACAAACAAAGGAGCTGGAGATGAGCATAAGCGATCCCTCATGGCCACAGTAAACCAGACAGAGCAGAGACCAAAACCCTCGACAAGAATGAGAGCTAGGGTTGCATCGTGAGTTTTTAAATTATGCTTTGCAGGGTGGTAAATGTTCCACGTGCCCACCAAATTATTCCATCCACAAGGGTCAAATGATATAGTTGTCACTGCTTGTCCAGACAAAAAATTATTGCCAATAATTTGAATAACGACTATAATGACAGTGTAATATACAAAGTAAAAAATGTATCATTTCAATAATAAACTATGAAGTCAAGCCATGTTAAAGAACAAGGTTTTTGTAGTATCGATAAACTTTATATTATAAACCTTGAAATATTCTTTGGTAAAGAACCAAAACATATATTGCATCAATGACCTTGTTTCCTAAAGATCTTATAATCCTTCTTAATAAAACTTTTATGAAGAGATCAATAGTGTAATAAAAGTTGTTGCACGTGAGTTGATAGTACTACTATTGACCATTTCCTTTTATAACCATAAACGATGCATAAATATGCTATTAGAACTAGTTTATGCAAACACTAGTGGATAAAGAGCTGGTTTATAAATAATAACTTTGTAAATGAAAGCAAATAATAAATACACCCTAGAATGACTCCTACTTTGGAATGTAGTCAATAGTACTAAGTGTAAGATAAACTTCTTGGAAGTACATGCTCATTTGTTCTTCATAAGATACCAAAGCTCTAAGATGAATCAAACCAAGATTAGATTAGACTTGGTAGTAAAGGATAGTAAAACTATTCAAGAATAAATTTAGTATCACTTGTTGTTAGAAATAAATAATACGATAATGTAATTTTGTCACATTACTTATGTCATGAAGAAATTTGGAGATAGAATTCACAACTTGATGACATTTGTGTAAGTGACCATTTATAGATATAATACAATAATAAGATGATAAATTTCCTATGCGGAAGCTCAATTAAAAGTAGAGCCGAGGGTATGTTTATAAGCTTGTTCTTAGAAGACTTAGTTTTATTTCTATACTGTAAAGCAGTGCTTTAAATTTTAGAAATAATAACAGCAGTTAACTCTTATGTCAGTAAAGGAATTTTTATACGAAATCGTGAGCTCTATAAGTAACTTGGCTAGTTGCTAGAAAGAAGAATTGTCCGAAATAAAAGTCATACTAATGAAAACATTGAGAATGGTAAGGTTATTGGTCTTTACCACATGAATTTAAAATATTGTCATAGTTGCAAAACAGGTAAAGAAAAGATACTTTACCTCGTAGTACCCTTGAATTCTATTAAGCAAACTTTTACTCTAGCAGTATATTTATGCTAAAAGGAGTATATCTAGAATTAATGCCTTAATAAACTCTTACTGGTTCAAAATTTACCTGTCAAGCCTGTAAGATCCAGAAATCTAGGAAAGTTAGCAATCGCTAATTAATCCCTAGTTAGAAGTAACTTCTCACGTACTTGACAAAATCAAATCATCGGTACAGCTAGAATCATTTGAATGCAGGTTATTTACATCACATATCAAAATTAAAATAGTATTAATTTATATGTGTTTAAGTTAATGGTTACTTTTGTTAACTGTTTCATTTTTCATTAGTCGCTAGCAGTTATCAAACTGCGACTATAGACAGTTTATGTTACATCAAAAAATTTTAATTTTTGTGAAAATTTGGGGTTTTGATAGTAAATGAATATTTATGGTGGCCTTTCGTGTACACTAGAGTTTCTCTTGTATTTCTTTCCCTTTCTTGATATCATGTAGTTATAATGTGAGATTAACAAGCTGCGACCACAACTGCAATATTCCTGCATCAGTTTCTTTGACCAGTGAAGCCTCCAACTTCATGGCAAGCTCAAGAGATTTTCTCTATGATACAATCTTATGTTGCATTAAAGGAATACGAATATGTGATAACATCACCACAATAAACCATTCTTTATGTTGGAGATCTGACATATGAAAACTTACTTTAGCCATCGAAGTTTTAAATCTTTGGTCAAAGTCCCAAACAGACTCTGTAGGAAATCGCTTAATCTCTTTTATTTTTGTAATGCAGTGCAACTCATATTTAGGCTTCTTAAACTCATCTATCAATCCCTTTTGGATTTGATTTAATTTCTTCTAAGGGATTCTTGTAGGAACCACAAAGAATTTCATGTACACATCCAACGCACTACCTTTAAAGGTTATGATCATCTGAGATTTCTTTATGGCCTCAATTTGGAATTGTCACACGGTCTATACAAATTCACATAGGAACCAATGTTGCTCATGGTCCTCTAACCCATTTCCATTGAATATCGACAACTTTATATCATTTACATCCATTTTGTTTATTCTTGGTATTGTTGAATTAAATGTTCTACTAGTGGGAGTTCCTTCATAGTTATTACCAATATTACTATTATTATGATTGACAAAAACACTAGGCGATGTCTTTCTAGATATTACCTCGGGTCCTAGAGATGTACATGAGGTCGCGGGTATGTCGTAATCTTGATCTAGATCTAGTATTCATCTTCTTCATTGCAAGATACTCTGTCTAGATGTGGTGCCAATTCGTAGTCCCTTCCTTCAGTCACATCGTAACTTCCTTTCTTAGTCACAATCATTCTTCTCTTTCCTGACCGAAGTCTTCTTCCACTTCTTAGACGACCACCTTATTGCTCAATAGCTCTATCAATAGGAAATATCTCAGTTTATTCTCTTCCATCCTAGTCACAATATTTGTTGCAACATTACCCCAGTTCTCCACTCACAAATATTTACTCGTCGAATTCCATTCTCATGATCCCTTTTTCACATACTAACATCTTTATCCACAGTTTCAAGGATTTTATATAGCAACTTCAAGGTCCTTGAAAAAATTATCTTTCTGTTTCACTGTATGACTTTATTGTGTCGACTGAAATTTCCATGATATATCCCTCCAGAATACTATCAAACTAGAAGTCAATAGCCCTAGATATAGGATTATTAACTCTTTTCAACCGTTGGATCAACTAAGGACACCACTATGTAGGTTATACTCCCTGAGAATTTTTCTTCTGGGTCATTAGCTTCGACAACAACTCATGCAATAAAATGGGAAATTTACTAAAGAAAATCTCATGGATGTTTGTGTAAAGGTGTCGTTCCAACCATTCTGTCGGGCTCAGTCGTGATCCTTTACTTTCTTCCCGTGCAAACTCTAGTACTTTATAATCAACCTAATCTTGACTTTTTGGTTTCATTACGTACCAAAACATATCCCCACCACAATGATTCATGGTCCTAGCAATGGAACCATTTGTTGGAATGATTTCTTGTCAACCTAGGTTCAAATCCCTTGTTTGTCAACAAAGCCCAAGATATTGGCCTGACATAGCATAACCTCGTCTGAAAACACCTACGACATAGATTAGGTCTCACTAAAGATATCTATGGGGACTTCTAGAACCAGGTTTCTGTAGTTATGAGTGAGATTTCCGTAGTACAACATTATCAAGTCACTTGACCGAAACCGGGGAATAGACTTTTGTCTCATACATTCATTCAAGAAGATATTATATTGATTCATTGACATATATGAAAATATGTAACATAAAGCATTAACATACATTAAATACTAATCCATATGATCGTAACATTAGATGTGTGACATATATAGATAAGTTCATTCCCAACAGTTCATCTCAACATATTCATATTACATCATTCACAACATATATGCATTCAACATAAACACAGATATCAATGACACACAAACACAAAGTTTAACGTGTAAACTCATCCGGGAAAAATGACAAAAGTGCTCTTCATCTGGCATGAGAAATGGTTTTGCACCTTTGGTCTACGTACTCAGCTTGCAAACTATTCTTTAATCTTCTTTTACAATCCATGACTTATTTCTTATCTCATACTCTCTAGTTTTTGGCCTCTCTTTCTTTCTTTCTCGTGCTTCTTTCTCTATTGTATTTTCTCTATTCTATGTCAAGTCCTATTATCGCCCATTGTGTTATCTTGTACACACACAGCTTGGATCGAATTTATATGATTTTACAACTCTTCCACAACCCATCGAATGATTCTCAACTGTCAGTCGACAGGGTGTCTTACTAATTTAACCCATCCCATTACATTTGAAAATAGGCACTATCAACCTAAATTACAATTATGCTTTATTTCCAAAAGAAAACTACCAGTCTAACTAACTCTTTACCAAAAATAGATCGAAATCCTTGTTAGTATTAATTAATCCTCCCTTTACCCACATAAGTATATTTGAGTCATTTATCCTAGCTTAGGAGGTCATGATCATCCACAAGTACATGGGGGACACACCTAAGGTGTTGAGTATATAGTTGTGTCAAAGGTGTTCACGAATGACAAAGGATTAACCAGTGGATATGATGACAGGACAAACTCGGTGAATGACTAAGGTAGTGATGCCATGGCATAGTTGAGGATGTGGCATGACACATATGATGACATGGAATATGATGGTGATGGCATGGCATGACATAGTTGAGGATGTGGCATGAAACATATGATGACATGGAATATGATGGTGTCCTAATGATGATGTCATAAAAGTTTATTTATAACAAATTCAATGGATGAGATGGACATGGATGATAAAACAACATGGATGACTAATCTGAAGACTTCCAAAACAGTGTTGACAATATGATGTAAACAATAGTTAATGAAACAAAGAACAGAGGTCGAGTGGAAGTAGAGATGCAGTATGAATGGCAAAGTTGGTTAGACAAAGGAAGAGTGAAACTACAGAAGAGTGAAATGAATGGGAGATAGAGTATATGTAAACAATCGAAGAACAGAGAAACTATATATGTGAGAGTGTTTATAAATTCTTCAGAGAAACTATATCTACAAGAGTGTTTATAAATTCCGTATAATCAGTAGCATGATGAAATTCTCTATGTATATAAGTCTTCAAAAATGTTAGAAACAGTCGTAGAGGATTTCCACAAAGGAATCGTGCAGATCCACAAAGTCATGGTGATATCCGCATTCGATCTGAAATTGATGGTCAGGAAGCATCCCGCACGAGATATGATGGTTAAGGATCAGTTTCACAAAAGTTAGGAGAAAGGATGGAGTTCCGCAATCCAGAAGATCGGACGGCTGAGATTAGTTACGCTAAAAAGAGATCGACGGTGCAGAAGAATAATGCAGAAAGGGAATTGCAAAAATAACGTTTAAAGATTCTATAAATCCACAACCCGCAATCTGGAAGATCGGACGGCTGAGATTAGTTCCGCTAAAAAGAGATCGACGACGTAGAAGAAAAATGCAGAAAGGGAATTGCGGAAATAACATTTAAAGATTCAATGAACCCACAACCCGCATTCCAGAAGATCGAAGGTCGGGAAAGACTTTGCAAAGGATCGACAATGCAGAAGAAAAGTTAAGGAAAGGAGCTTGAGGAAAGGAGATTGCAAACAGGATCTTGTGGAAAGAAGCTTACGGAAAGGAGCTTGCGAAAAGTCGATATACGATTTTAGGAAATGTTACATCCTGCATCCCTCATCCCGCAATCCACATCTTATCTCAAATCAATGGTCATGGAAGAGCCTGCAAGAGATCAATGGTGCGGAAATAGCAAAAATACATTTTGGAAAAGTCACTAGCCTGCATTCTACAATCCACATCTTACCTCAGATCAACGGTTAGGAAAACGCTCGATGAAGAACAACGGTGGGGAATCGTTTATGAGGAAACCATGGTGAGAAAATACGATTTCGAGGGGGAAATCATTGTGCTAGATTGACGGACCAAAGAGACTCAAAATTAGATCAAATGCATGGATTGATTTTGGAGAAGGAGATTGCGGAAGCACCAGAAAATGTTAAGCTGAGCTACAAACATGAATTCTGAGGAGTATCCATAAATAATAAAGAAGAATGTCCAACATGAAACTCATAGATGGAAGGTGAAACTCACGTTTTGTGAGAGAAACGTGTACAGATGAGCCTGCAATGAGGATAGCCCGTGGAGAGATCACAGAGGAGGAAAAGAAGCCCACAGGTGTGAGAAAAAGAGAAGCCTGAAGGTATGAAGATAGAGTATTCCTGCTGATGGAGGAGAGGAAGTCCACAGGAATTGGTTTGACGAATCCTGTGATCAGAGAAGAAGGGAGCTCGCAGATCAACAATGATCAAGAAGATTTTAATTAATTATTTAATCAAAAATCATTAATCACATATTGTTGAAAAGGTGTGACAATATGATTGTGAAAGGGTATGTTTCCAGAATAAAGAGATGCATCCGTAGGAAACATGAAGGTACTTATACACTAAGGTATGAGTGAGAGAAGGGTATCGATGTCCACATCAGAAGATCAGAAACAAATACCAATGGGTGTGACAGAGAATGGAGGGAAAATAAATCTAACATATTACAAAAAACATATTAGGGAGGCAGGGTGGCGCTAGGGCATGCAACAGGCCTGCAGGGGGTTATTTCCTCCTTCCAGCAAAAGCTGGTAAGTGGGGTGTAGGAGCATCCTGTTAGTTGTAGCTGAAAAAACAGGGTGTTGTAGCATCCTTTCAGTAGCAGCTGGTAAACCAGGGGGTCATAGCCTCCTTCCAGTAGTAGTTGGTAAATAGGGTGTCGTAGCATCCTTTCAGTAGAAATTGATAAACTAGGGGGTCGTAGCCTCCTTCCAGTGGTAGCTAGTAAATAGGGTGTTGTAGCATCCTTTCAGCAGTAGCTAATAAACTAGGGGGTTGTAGCCTCCTTCTAGTTGTTGCTGGTAAATAAGCTGTAATACCATCCTTGTCTGTAGTAGCAGGAAAAACTATTTGTAAATAACAATTTTGCAGTAATAGGAGGTATTGGCAGTTTACCCTATTGGGCTTCCACGTTAAATTTTTTTTTTGTGTATTCTTATTGTTGTGTGTTTTTAATGATAGATTTAAAAAGTGGTTAAAATAGTAAAAAGATAACAATACTGATTCACGACCTCCCCTCTCGGTATTGACCAATAAACCAACGTAAGGGTCATCTTCCACTTACTACACTTGATTGCATAAATTTAGGAGCCCTAGGGACCAATCCCTACATTATAGGAGCTCAGTGTTAGTGCCACGAGAAGTCACTTTCAGTTGGTTGTGGTAGGTAAGAAATTATGCTGAGTTATGCTCCATTTACTTTCAGTTATATCACTATCAGTTAGCCTAGTGCCAGTTTTGCATGCATGTAGAGAGAGTGGCACCTTTTTTCTACCTACCTCATTAGTTAACTGATTGTAGACTTAATTAGACATACATAGTTAGACTAGTGAGCTCTAGCTGTGATTTTTCCACACTGAGTTAGCTAAACTGTCAGTTAGAGTTGGTAGATTTGAATCCTATCTTTAGTATTTGAATTCTATTTATTGTACTATGATTGTATTACTGATTAATGAATGCATATTAATGTTGTGATTATCTAAGCAATTCTTGTCCGATTTATCTGAAATTTCTGCCATGAATTCTTTGCTTAGTGTATATTGATCTTAATTATTCCATTGCACAATTCCTTTTCAATAGATCTCATATTTTCATGTAGATTTATGGTTCTCAAATTTAACATTGTATCTGAGCCTTGTTCATGCTAGCAACAAACCTCATAAACCTCCATTGTGCACCAGAAGCAGCTGAGTTTCCACATAATTCCTGGAATCATAGCATTGCTCCATCTAGATTTTTTCCAGAGAAGTCTATCCAGGTATGACATACTCTAAAAAAGTGCACATGTCAAGGCAGAAGAGTTTGAATTGACATATGATTGTGAATTTGTTTGTTTTACAGTGAGTTTTTGCAAGTACAACTTCAAAATGGATTTAAGATCAGTTCCTCCTTGATCACCATTCAATTATGTTGAGTGGAAATTGAAGATGGTTGCATAGCTTGAGAGCCATGATCTCCTTGATGTGTCTCTTGTAGTTGGTAAAGAATCTTATGAAGAGAAAGAAGATTGGTTGAATGACTGTAATAGAGCATATGGAAGTATGGGTATGGTAATGTCTCTTGAAATGTGTTATATCACGAAATCTGTTGACTATCCATTAAAGCTCTAGAGAAATATAGATAGAGCCTTTTGTGTGCAGAAAGAAGAAGATGATAGCTGGAGTGAATCCAACACCTCCTCACATGTTCTCCCTTCAAAAATATTGGCCTCTATTCTCTCAAATGAAGTTGTTCAAGATGAAGAAGAAGCAAAATCTTCAACTCAATCAATTCGAATTATTGAAAGTATCCTTGCAGTGACTGCTTCTCTTGTTGCTCCAGAATTTTATGAAATCAATGATATCTCATATTCTCATATAGATGATACAGAAAAATACATTCGAATATCCGTTGTTCAAGAAAAAATATCCTTCCATTCTACTCAATCATTTTCTAGTGATGCTTCTATTCTAAATTTTGTGCAAAGTTTTCCAGTGAAAAATCAAAGAGTTGAAGAGGAATTGAATTCCTCTCTCTCTCTCCAATCATGTTGCTAGTGTGCATAAAAGTGATACTTTGGATGTTTAAGAAGAAATATCATATTTTAGGAGTGATCCATTCACCCTCATTGATCTAAAGCTTCCATCAAATTCCTACATGATTGCTTGCACCAATACTCAAAGTTTTGTTGAAGAAGGAGAAAGTTGTTCATCTACCATCTCAGTGGAGAACTTGGAACCTTTGTTACACACTCTTGGATATGATATGACCTTATTTGGTTCAAATTTAAGTTTCAACATTCATGCTTGTAGATGTTCTCATCAGTTTTGGTGTGAAAAGTCAACCACCTCGAGTCTCTTTCAAATTTGTTGTTGGGGATTCGATGCCAGTTTTCTCTCATGAGTTTGATGATATTAAAATTTGTGAATCATTGGATATTTTAGAAGATATATCAGATTATAGTTCTCAAGCATTCACTATCCATGGTCCTAAGACTTCTCTACCTCCCTACTTGATCACATGCTCATCTCCTCACAGTACTTGTAAAGATGGAAACACCCTACATTCGTGTGGACACTTTCTCCTAACACCTGGAGCTGATTTGACCTCACATGGTTTGATTTTCAAGGATGCAACATATCAGTTGCTTGGTTTTACCGCACATGGTTCGAATTCTCAAGCACCTTTTCTCTCTCATGAGTTGATCTCAGTTTCTCTACATGGGTCCAGTTTTCATCGTGCAGTTGTCTATGTTCTTGATTCAGTTGAGAATATTCCTCTTTTTACAAAGAGGAAACTTCCTCTAGACATAATCATTTAGTTTGGAGAGGTTCACATGAACAGTCTCGGGATACTAGTGCACACAATAACCATCACTGCATTATTGCTCCATAGAGATGCAGATTGCAACAATAGTTTCACAAGTTTTTATTCAAAGCTTGTTTCCTGATTTCTTGCTTATTTTTTGAGCCAGGAGGGGGGGTTCCCATGATGTTTTCCCCATTTTCCTTATTTTATTATGCATTATTTTATTTCACTTATATTGTATGGGTGACCTTTGGCCTAGTTTCCAAGTCCCAAGTTGTCCAAAGTTAGGATTACGGGGGGGTGTTAGGATTATTAATCCTCCCTTTAACCACATAAGTCTATTTGAGTCATTTATCATAGCTTAGGAGGTCATGGTCATCCACCAGTACATGGGGGACACACCTAAGGGTCATTTGCCACTTACTGCACTTGATTCCATAAGCTTAGTAGCTCTAGGGACCAATCCCTACATTATAGGAGCCCACTTTGAGTGCCACCAGCAGTCACCTTCAGTTGGTTGTGGTAGGTAAGAAGTTATGCTAAGTTATTCTCCAGTTACTTTTAGTTAGATCACTATCAGTTATCCTAGCGTTAGTTTTGCATGCATGCATGGAGAGTGGCACCCTTTTTCCACCTACCTCATCAAATAAACTGATTGTAGACTGATTTAGACATATAGAGTTAGACTAGTGAGCTCCAGCTATGATTTTTCCACACTGAGTTAGCTAAACATTCAGTTAGATTTGGTAGATTCAAATCCTATCTTTAGTATTCTAATTCTATTCATTGTACTACCATTGTATTACTGATTAATGAATGAATATTAATGTTGCGATTATTTGAGAAATTCTTGTCCAATTTATCTAAAAAACTTGTCATGAATGATTTGCTCAATGTATATTGATCTTATTTATTCCACTACATAGTTCCTTTCCAATAACTCTCATATTGGCATGTAGATATATGTTTCTCAAATTTAACACTCCTTGTCCCAACCTACTTTCTTACTCTTAAGTTGCGGCTCCTTCTGTTGCAGTCTTTGCTTGTCTTGTGACCGAAATCTTCATCTTTCCTAGCAAGATTCTGGTTATCTTCTCTCATCTTTTCCTAGAGAAAACAAGTTGTACTCATCATATGGGTAAGGATGCTTCTCTATTCTCTTCCTTAAGTGGAGTACTAGAACATAATATTCATGTAGTTGAATATCATGCTCCCCACGGTCGTTGGAAGTAGAGATGTTGAATGCCAACATAGTAGAATTTCTAATGTCTATCATGTGCCTAGCTTGAGTACCAATTTTTTGTCAGTTTCTCAAATCACTTAAACTTGCAAGATTGTCTAGGTTTGGTCAGAATGTAATTCAGCTCCAAATATAAATAGGAGAAAAATTAGCTAAACTCTCAATTAATGAACTCAAATAATAAGTTGATAAATAAAATAATGGAAAATAATTGAATAAATACAAAATTGGGAAATAGAGATTGCATTAGGATTAATACATGCATTGTATTTTGTTGATTCTCGATATCGACATGTTTTGAAGTGTTGAAACATGATGACTATTATGAGAAACACATGTTATGCCCATATCTTGTTTCATCATTTTTATTCTGTATGCCCCCTTTGGCACACTTTCCAATCTTCATCTCATGTGTCGACACGCCATGGTTGAGGAAAGTTTGTATTTTTTTGTTTCTTGTCAATTGCATCGCCATGCTGCAGTGTCATTGCATTCATGGCATTGTGTTGGTCTTGCTAATATCTTATTTGGCAAAAATTATTGATATTTGACCCTCTCGACACTTTGTTGAAATTTCAACAAGTTAAAGTCATTGTATCATGTCATTTGAAATACATCGAATTCACATCATCCATTACTTCATCTAATGTATCCCTTCAACACAATTCTCACTATGCCTATGTCAGGAAAGTTTTGATATCCCCAAGGTCAAGAAAAATTTTAGGGGTAAAATTTTGTTCATGCGATATTTTTGACCTTTTTTCAAAAAATAAAGACACCACGAGTCAAATGCGGGGGTAGAATTATAGGCCATGTAGAGTGAGCATCAATTACTTATGACCCATCCTCTAAATGACACACTCAAAAAAACAAATGATGTAACAACTTTTGAGATTCTAAGGTAATTGAAACACTTTACATACCCTGAACATAACCTTTAAAATCGAAATGAATGCTCTGCAATAAACATCTTGCACCATATGTAAGAAGTAGGTACTGCCAGGTTCTGTTGATGCATTTTTCCCTTTCATACTCAATTGTCCATGATCCTAACATGCGACAACTATAGATAAGATTATGTTTCAGGTCCATCCATTAGGGTGAAGGTAGAGAGCCCTTCTGTTATAGGTATGTTCCCACTTAATTTTCCCACTTATTTTCCCCCTTTATTTTGATTCTTCTATGACAGACATAATATCATTCCCCAAAATATTGAAAAGACTAGAGTAGAATTTGATAGGTAAACCATCAGGACCCAAATTTTTATATTTAAACTGGCCCATTAAATCTTTCAATTCATTCAAAGATACCTCTTCCATCAACATTCTATTATCTTCGTTGCTTACTTTGGTTGGGAAGAACGAAGCTATCTTTACAATTTCAACCACATCTATATTATCTTTAGCTTTGAAAAGGTCTTGAAAATGTTGAATCCTTGTCGAGCATATACCTTCAAATCCATCAACCACAAAGCCTTCATCTGACTTTATGCTCCACACATAGTTTACATTTTTCCTGTGACAAACGAAATGATGGAAAAAATTTGTATTGTCATCGCTACATTCCAACCATGTAGCCCTACTTTTCATCCGTATTTCATTTTCCCACTCAATCCAAATTTTTCTTCTTTTTGCTTCCATGTCCAAAACTTCCTAACGAGCCTTATCAGTGAAAAACCAAAAACCCTTGTCATGAAATTTCTCCAGAAGATTATGTTCAATATTCTTAAGTGTCCTTTCATCAAATTCTTTCTCATAGATTGACCATTGGATTGATGTTTTTTTTTTCTTTTTTAATGTTCTTAGCAAAACAACTCGAAGGAGTTTCTTCTAATCTATAATAATAAGGAACCCATCCTTCAAATAACATCTTTACAATATATTCACTTTCCAACCATTTTGGATTCAATTTAAAAGGACAAGGAGATTTTTTGCTTCCTCCTAAAACTTAAAAAAAACACAGGGAAATGATCAAAATCCCCTTTAAAACTAACCCACTGTCTAAATCTATATTGCTTCTCCAAAATTTTATCTTTAATCAGAATCTTGTCTAGTCTTTAATTAGCAATTTTAGAAGTCCCACTTCTCCTATTTATCCAGGTCGGCTTCATCTTAATAGGGGCTATGTCAACAAGGCTTGCTTCCTCCATCTTTCCCAGAAAATAAGTAGAGAGATGATCATCTTGAGCATACAGACCCCAGACTTCAGAAAGCACAAGATAAAAAATTTAACCGCCCCCAATATGTGGTTAGCAGAGTCTAAACAGTTTTTAGAGAAAAGATCATCCAAAAAAATCATCCTATTATTATAAGGACCATAAATATTTATGAAGAAGAACTATGATACCAAATCGACTAATAAAAGATTGACTCCAATACCATAATACAAGGCCCATGCAACTTGCTCATACATTAACAATTCCATCCAACAATTAACCCCCTTGAAACTCAAACTCCCAATTAGTGAGAAATTTCTAGAGTTCTAAAAAATACCCCCTCCCTCGTGCATGAATTCTTACAAAAAAAACTAACATCAGGACTATGAATCTCAATAACTCTCCTTAGTGTTAGCTTTTTAGCTAAGCTAGCCAAACCCCTATAGTTTTGGGTCATAACAAGCATTAAGTAACCATGTGGTGGGATTCAGCTACTCTAAGCGGCCCATTGAACTGTAATTATCTCTCTCAAGTCTCACCACCTACCACCATCTCCTCATATCCCTTATTAGTTATTCTTCGCTTATTAACACATGAAAATTCATAATCTTCCTCGCGGGCCTTTAGATACATAAAATCCTACCTGAGACCTTAAATTATACTTATGCTCCTCCTCCTTTAAATTATGATCATTGAAAGGAGTACTGAGAGGAAGATTTCAGGGAGGAAATACTCTTAATCTCAGAAAGATTATAGTCTTTTAAAGTTTCGAGAGGCTTAGATACCCCCACAAGAATACAGATAATCAATCGATTTACCTATAAAAAGACTAAACCCAGGAAGCATAAAACCTTCATAAGATATATTAAGAGGTTTTAGAAGATCAATGTGCTTACCCAGTTAATCAACATAGATATCTTCCATCGATATAAGATCAATATCATTAGAATCCTGCCACAGATCCATCACCCTTGCATCAGACTCATCCCCAGCCTTTGGTCTGACCAAATCAAAACCCTACATATCCCTATCTCCAGTTGTTTCTTTCATCCCTAATAATAGGTCCATTCATACCATTAGGATGATGAAGATTATGATTAAAAGCATTGGGATCTAAATCTTCACTTGTTTCCATAGAAACCTGTGCCTTTAAACCCTCCTCAATCTTTTGAAAAGATTCAGAATATTTATTCTTAAATTGATGAGGGGTTACCAATACACACTGATCAAAGGATGGATCGAAGTCATTTATGTCCTTCCACAACCCAGAGACGTCCCATTTGCGCTCCCATACCTTTCTTTTGAAAGATAGTGTACATTCCATTGCCACATGACCATAACAACGACAACAATAATATTTGATTACCATATCCAAGAACCATCACCCAATGTCATAAGTACTTATGAAGGTTTTCCAAGACACGTGTTTATCTAAATCATACCATAGATCAGTTATACAAATTGCTCTTGTATGTGGAGTCAAGTATCGTAGGTCCATTACGGCAAGCACAAACTGGATGAAGCCCAATAATTTATTTTCATTTAAAAAAGATTCAATAATAGTACAATGCATTTAGAATAGTGCATGGCAATAATGAATGACAAGAAGTGTTAATATTTAAAAATTAAATTATTTTGAAGAGCTATTATTGTAGTAGAATAGAAATAGAGAGATGTTTTATTGTAAAAAAAATGAATTTTTTTGTATTTCAATTTTATTTTATTTTTTACCATTATATTTTAAACTATATAATAATAGTTATTTCATTCATATTTAGCAATTAAAAGATAAAATTTATGTTTTTAAAAATTAAAATAAAATATTTTTTATTTTTATTTTTACAATATTTGATTTAATATTTATTTTTCAAACAATTTTTGAAAATAATGTATTACTATATACCTGGCCCTATCAAGCATAAAAATGTAATATAAAACCAGCATATATCCATCTTAAAAATGATCTACCTCGGCATAAAGGGATCAAATCTGTCTAACTGCCAACCCTTTTTTAGAGTGGAAATATTGAGGAAAGGTGAACCTAATGTTTATGGTTTTAATTTGTAGTCTTATATATCTGGTTCTAAAAAATATTTTAACTCTAAATTGCTAAATTGAATCCACATGTTATTTTTTATAAAGGATACATGTCAGCTCTAGGATGAGCATGAAAGAACTTACACATCTCCCCTACTAAACTATAGAATGCACCTCTTCTAAACAATAATACATATACAAATTAAACCAATCAAAAACTTATGTTTAAGGAGTTAGAACCATCTCAACTTGTAATTTTTTAATAATACAAATTTTGATTCGTTCCAATAATGAATCTCCAATAAAAATTGAAACATAAGGATTATTTAAAAAAAAATATAACGATAAGTGTTTTCTTAACCTTAATTAATTTGGGTAAGTGTGATATGTTGATTCATAATTTGGGGTGGACTAGCATCTTTGCTTTTCCTAGATTGTATGAGGACGATACAAGTGTATTGTCTAGATTGATTTTATGTAGTTGTTACAAATTTGATATAAATAATTTTGAGGATGAGACAAATATATTGTCTAAATTGATTTTATGTAGTTGTTACAAATTTGATATAAATACTGGTGACACTTAATTTGTGGCCTATCAATATTATCAACCACAAGTTAAGTAATTGTGTTAGTTAAAATTTATTGGAAAAAAAAAAATTTAACCTTATACATACAATCAATACTTCCCCACATTAGTATTGATTGTATGAGTGCCCCTCTCCTAACAAGGAGACCTAGAACATAATACTAGTAACTCGACCCTAGTAACTCGACCCTGAACCACAGAACATTGGGTTATGGCCTGAGCTACTCGGCAGCTGGGCTGGGCTACTCAACTGGGCAACTTGGATGGCTGCTCGCTACTTGACTGCCGGGCTGGCTACTTGGCTCAAAGGGGCTTGGCTGAACTGAACGGTTCGGAACATGAAGATGCATTACTTATGATCACCTGTTTTAGGATGGATGACATACACTATTATGCAGGTAGTGCCAGTCAGGGAAGGCAGGTGGATAATGCTTGACTGATTTATTGATAGCCCTATATGCCGAGAGAGGTGGCAAACCGTCGGCCATCCTGG
Source organism: Pseudotsuga menziesii (assembly GCA_001517045.1). Lineage (NCBI taxonomy): Eukaryota > Viridiplantae > Streptophyta > Pinopsida > Pinales > Pinaceae > Pseudotsuga > Pseudotsuga menziesii. The sequence continues at coordinate 116,880 of LPNX011079443.1, forward strand.
CAAACGGCCTAACCCCAAAGGACTAAAGGCTCGAACCCATGACCTCTCCCCGAACCCAAACCAAGAGATTGTGCACACTTCTTACCAATTGAGCTAACCCTTGGGGCTGTCCCAGTTCCCTAGTTTACATATCGGATTCCCTATTTCTTATTATTATTACACCCGATTTCTTATTATTATTAGAGGTGAGGTAATATGAATACCATCACCAAAGCATTACATACCAAAATTATTTCTTCCGAACTAAAATTCAAGAGATGCTTGGCGGTAAGTATTTAATTCTAACTCGTTGCAAGTAATGGTATCAATAATATTACAGTTTCGATCAAAATTTAAGAAAAAAATTTCAACTTAAAAATTAAGTTTATTTGAATAAAGACATGTTCAATGAAAAATATATTATTATATATAAATAAATATATTATATTTAGGAAATAAAAGTAAAATCACAACTCAAGTTATCATTTAACTTGACTTTTAACGGGTTAAAATCACAACTCAATAGTGAAAGTTACATAGTTATAGAACTGAGTTAGGTGTGTCATACAACTCAATAGAGCTTTAGATAATGACGCCGAACTCCAAATAGATGTTATATATACACGAACGTATAAATTATCAATCTATTGATGGAATTAAAATATAATCATTATCAATCCATTGGTGGAATTAAAATATATTCATTACAAAAGAATAGCAGCTTATCAAAATCATTTTGTTATAACGCTGGATGTCTGTTGTTCATGAGATTAAGAATACTCTGAAACAACAAGACATCTCACGGAATCCTGAGAGCTCCGTTGTGCGCGTATCCGAATTCATGTGCCGAGGGCTCCAACAGCTCTGCAAATAGGGTATGGCTGAGAACGCTGGCATCTACACAAATCTCATAAAAAAATCTTTCACTACTTACACAGGAAGGATCCCTCTGGAGAAATATTGTCATTCTTCTTCCCTGAATAAAAATTAAAAAATCATATTATATAAATCGCTTCCATACATCATCTTTGATATACCACTCATCCCAACATCGGACACTGTAAATTGAAGGATCCCTTTGGAGAAATATTGTCATTCTTCTTCCCTGAATAAAAATTAAAAAATCATATTATATAAATCGTTTCCATACATCATCTTTGAGATACCACGCATCCCAACATCGGACACTGTAAATTGGGGAACATCGGACACTGTAAATTGGGGAATCTAGACAATCAAGCTTTTCCAACTACGTTAAATGTTCAACACCTTCCACTTATTTTATTAACAACAACCATCAACCCTTAGCTTCCAAAGCTGTGTTAGCTGTTTTTTTTCTCAACTAAAAAAGCTATTTGATATTCAATTAGAATAAAAAATACAGCATAGATTTCCATAAAAAAATCCACATACCAAAGTGAAGAGATATGTTATTGTTAAGAGCCCGCACCAGTGGACTTCGTTGACCGAGCAAATCGAGTAGCATATGAGTTAGTTCCATCGCCTCTTCGCTCAGTTCCATAGCGAAATAAAGATCCTCCAATTACAGGGTCCCTAGTAGCGGATCCATATGTAGTGCCATGGGATAGTCCGCAGATTTATATGCAGTAGTTAATAAAGTTCCGTAGCCCGTTGGAGTTCGAGCAGATACGGTTACGCGAGTGATCCAGCTGACTAAGTTGAAGAGCTAAACATATCCTGGAGTTTATGAATATGAAATTATAAAACTAAAAATCTAACCAAAGATAGCATAACAAACTCGATAGTCAACTTAAAGAAGCCAATAGCCAATTTGTAACAATGATAATAAAATCTAGGAAAGCCCAAACACAATCTTTGGCTATTAATTTTTCATTTATCAGTTCTTTATAGAAGATGTATCCTTTCTGGCTTCCCAAAGACCTCTTGGACAACCTTTCTACTTCTCTGTTCAATTCTCTGAAGACATGCTGTAGAGAAATGGGTAACAACAGCCATTAGATCTTGAATCCTTTTGCACCAATGCCCAATGAAATTTCTTGTAATTCAAGAAATTTAGATTTGTCAGAAACCTAGATTTGTCAAAAGCCTAGTTAATGGCAATTTTACAGTTGAAGATACATTCTTCCTAGTAGTAAGCCCCATCAAGCTAATAATTTGGCTCCACTACCCCTTCTCATCCGAAGGTTGTAAAAATATATTAAAGATTGCAAAAATAGTAATAATCTACATCTTCCCTGAACAGATGCACCATCAAAGAAACCATAAGTACTGTCTAGCCAGCCCTGTATGCTCTTCAGCTTCACCCACCACTCTGCTCCCAACTCTTCCAAAGATGATAGTGCTCCCATACTCGGCAACTCTTCTAAATCAGACAACCCACTAACAAGGGATAAATCAGACAACCAACTAACAAGGGATCTGAGCTCTGTCGCGTGCTCCAACCCCGTGTGCTCTTTAGCTTCACACACCTCTCTGCCAACAAATGCTCCAAACATGTCAATGTTACATGTTTGGACACATGTTTGGATACTTGGCAGCTCTTCTAGCTCAGGCAATCCGCTAACATTTAGGCCTCTAATCTTTGTCGCGTAATTCAACCCCGTATGCTCTTCAGCCTCACACAACCGTTTGCCGCTAAATGCTCCAAAGATGTCAATGTTTACATGCTTGACAGCCCTCCTAACTCACAGAACCCACTGACATCTAGGAATCTAAATTTTATCGCGTGCTCTAACTCCGTATCATCTTCAGCTTCACACACCCCTCTGCCAGCAAATGCTCCAAAGATGGTAATGTTTCCATAAATGCTCCAAAGATGGTAATGTTTCCGTACTGGGAAACTCTTGTAACTCAGACAATCCAGTGACATTTAGGCCTCTAAGCTTTCTCGCTTGATCCAACCCCGTAGACTCTTTAGCTTCACACATCCGTTTGCGGCTAAATGCTTCAAAGATGTCAATGTTTCCATGCTTGGCAGCTCTTCTAACTCAGACAACCCACTAACATATACGGATCTAAGCTTTGTTCGTGTGCTCCAATCCCCGTATGCTCTTGAGCTTCACACATCCCTTTGCCCACAAATACCCCAAAGATGTCAATGTTTCCATACTTGGCAGCTCTTCTGAGCATCCTGTAACATTTAGGACCTGAAGATTTGTGGCGTGCTCCAAACCCCGTAGGTTCTTCAGCTTCACACAATCCTTTGCCCACAAATGCTCCAAAGAGGTCAATGTTTCCAACCCCCGTATTCTCTTCAGCTTCACACATCCTTTTGCCCACAAATTGCTCTAAAGATGTCAATGTTTCCTTCACACATCCTTTTGCCCACAAATTGCTCTAAAGATGTCAGTGTTTGCATGTGCAACTCTTCTAACTCAGAGCAGTCTCCAACAATCAGCCGTCTAAGCTTTGTCAGGTGCTCCAACCCCTGGAATCTCTTCAGCTCCACACATCCATCTGCCCAGAACTCCTGCACACATGCCGGCAACTGCAAAGGTGCCTGCAAAAGCAAAATATTCATGGGTTTCATCCATATGTGGATTACAATTCTCATTTGCATATCCTTTGTTATTTGTTCGATATAGCAACTAAACGAACACAAGTTAACACAAATTTGTATTTACCTGTGAATCGCCTTCCCTTTGCCTCAATGTGTTTAATACACTTCTGGACACCTGTAATACCCTTAAACTTTTCATTGGAATCCAGGGAAGAGTATGGACAATCTTTCCAACGAATCCATAAAATATTAGGTGACTTCACAGTCTTCAAAATGCGTTCCAAGAGAAAACCTTCACTATGAAGGATATGCAACCTCCTCGGACGAATAGTGCATAATAAATCACCGTCTTCATCTTCATAATCGTTACAGCATTTTGCATCTTTCTGTTGATTTTTTCTGCTTGTCAGGTTCCTCTGCGATTCAGGCGAAAATTCGAGGGGCAGAGTTCCAAAGTTCTTATATGAAACCCTGTTTTTGGAATTTTGGCACATTTTAAACTGATCCAAATGATTGAAAATTCCATCAGAATTCTAAATCAATCGAAACTCTGACTTCATTTTGTTGCATTTTTTACAACGTCTTAGAAAATACCAGACATTTATTGAATAATCTATATAAAAGACTGAATCACTGAATACTTACATATGATTTCTGTGACAAATCATCCATTACTTTCTGTGTCCAACGCCAAAGTAAAGCAACTGCGATTCCTCTGCCACATCTCTTCCCAGATCTAGTAGGTGGTCATGCATAGTTATCAAATTCCACCGGTCCACTTCCACAAAACATTTGTCCTGTAGACTTTGAAACACGAGTCTTCCTTTCCAGCCTGATGCATCCCATATGCTTATAGCCACGTCCCTTATTTCTCCTATGAGAAAACATGCAATGTCTAAAAACATCTGTTTTTCCTCTTTATTGAGGACGTCAAAAACTATTTTCCGCCTTTTCTCTATTTCACCGGGGAGTATTAGATGAATGTCTCCTCAGTTCGTCTTCCCATTAGCATCTTATTCTTCCATACAAGAGATTCAAGTGGATAGATTTGGTTGAAGGTGTGGGAGCAGAAGAGTTCTGTGGAGTATTGATTATGTCTCTGACCTCAGATAAAAAGCATGATAAAGGATAACCTGATTTCTTCTTATTGAAGAATTCTTTTGCCAATGTTGTCTTTCCTACTCCACCTAAACCCCATATATATGAGGCCTTCCACTTTGTTGTTCATCCAATAGGATTGTATCTTCAAAATCTTTGAGCTTCTCATCCAAACCTGTTGAAAATTTGGACAAGTGCAAAGACTCTGGCGTTTTAACCATTTCCAACAGACATTTAACCACCTTATCTAGCAGCTCCAACTGCAATTCCTCCCTAGTTATTTACAAGAAAATAAACTCCCTAGTTACTCAGAAGAAAATAAATAAAAATAGGAAGAAGCATATCTCTTTATCCATCTATCAATTATAAAATATACAAACATATCAAAAGGTTGAGCTCTTACCCATTGCGCGTCTCCAACTCCAAACCACTGTAACTTGCAACTTGAAAAAGTGCATCTCTCCATTTCATGAGTTCTCTTGTTTGCAAGGTATTGTAGGGCGGGACTATAATATGGTTTCTTGCCCTGCGTCCACCGAACCTGAGAGGGCTTGACATGGTAAAACACCGGAATAATTGGAGTCTCTGTCTCCAACATCAGTAGTAGCTCATTCGGCCACCGATCTGATTCTGCATATGGAGGAGAAAGGATTGCCACATTGACAGTGGCGGTTCATAGGGTCTGCTATTTGGGATGTAATATTGTATCCCGCTAGCATCTCCTCCTTATCCAGAAGAGCAGTCCATCTATTTTCTCCAATGCGAATGTAGAGGGATCTAACGAAGCTTAATGAAAACTGCGTAGGATTTGTTGCTGGAATGAGCAGCCATTGCCAAGTGGAAAACAGAAATGAAAATGGTAGCGAAGGACGCTATTCGCGATGACATGGGGATGTTAGGGTTTGTGGTTAGGTTTTAATATTTTTATTTTTATTAAAATCGTTTCTTCGACGACCACTCAAATGTTCACCGAATCTTATTATTTAGGCTAGGAAAAACTGATCACATCGAACTAAAGCGTTATCATTTTTTCCACTGAATTTTTACCGCTTTGTTCGGGAATCGGGAGACAGAGCAACCATCGTCCATGTCAAGTCTACCATTTGCACCGAATCAAATGATGAAAATTACACCCACCTTTTTTTAATTTTTTGTTGTTTAATTTCTAATTGCTCCTTCCGCATATAAAAGACTTCGATTTATTGATATTATTATTGGAGTATTTATTTGGCCAACAATTTCAAAATGGCGGTTTAGTTTAAAGCTATTTTGAAATTAATAAATATATTAAATTATTAATAATGAATATTAAAATTATATATTAAATGGTGGTTTAGTATAAAGTTAAGTTTAGTTTAAAGTTATGTTTATAAATTATAAATTATAAATTATTAATAATTAATATTAAAAATTATATATTTATAAATTATTAAGTTTATGGTTTTAAAGTTTCAATGGATTACTTGGTTACTTGGATTTTTTATTTTTTTTTTCATAAAAAAGATCTTATATATATTATATATATAAAAAAGGTATCACCAAGATGTTTACAATGTGTCGACAGACAATATATGTCCAATGGAATATATACCTGAACCAGTTAGACAAAAAACCATGTTACTTCCTCGGGCCCCCATTTTACCCCTTATCTACGCCATCACCCACATGGAGGTCAAACATGGCATATTATGTAATAGCTGACATAATATACCGATTGTAATATCCCCAAAATGAACCATAAGATATAACAATCTTATGCGTTCATAGATATAGAACAAAAAACTAAAATGACCCAAATAAGTAATATGATGATGGGTCACGACCATCCCCACGAGCCACCAAAAAGTGTCCCATAGGAATCGCTAAGGCCTTATTTGATAATAGATCAGCATCAAAATTGTTCTCCCGATATATATGCTGAATGCTGATTTCCACAAATTGCCCTTTCAGTAACAGTATGCGATCCTTCCAAGTGGCAAGTAGGACCGCATCCAAATGAAAATTGCCCATAAACCACTCCACAATGACCCGGGAGTCATCAGCAATCTGTATAGTATCTATACCCAATGATCTAGTAAAATGTAGAATACTCCATAATGCCAATAATTCTGCCCGAGTGTTTGTGCCCATACCACAGTTCCACATCAGATTGTATCTGCCCAGTTGTGGCGAAATAAGTATCGCCCCAACGCCACTCATAGATCCACCAGCCTGTGATGCCCCATCAAAATATCCAATAGCCCAATCATGAAGAAAATTAGGTTGCTGAAGTATACGAGGCTGTTTCTGCTTAAAACAAATGGGCTTCTCGTCCCAAATATTCTGTAACTTATTAACAATCAGTAGTGGAGAAGTAGATGTATGCCTGAAGATATAGTTGTTTCGTGCCAGCCATAAAAGCCTACATACATGGAAAGGAATGGATCGCAGCATACGGTCACCCATAATCCAAGCACCAAATGCCTCAGCAATAGTACGACCCTGCCAAATAAGATCAGTATTAAAAATATTTCCAATGTGTTTCCATACCTGCACAGTGAATGGGCATTCGATCATCACATGTGTAATACATTCCTCTGCCCCAAAACACAGCGAGCATATTCCAGGCCCCTCAAAACCCCTTCTCTGTATTCTATCCCAGGTAAGGATACGTTCATCCAATAATAACTAGGTGAATAATATCGTCTTGAGAGGAATGTTCCATGTCCATACCCCCTTATACCAAATAGGAATACAATCTGGGAATGAAGGAGAGACAGTAGTAGAATATGCCAGAGACGCAGTGATCATGCCAGTCTTCGCATTCTTACTCCATATAAGTGTATCTTTACATAGTTGCAGCCGAATGCCGGAATTTCGTAGCTGGTAAATATAATAATTCCATTCATCGGCCATAGTTCCAGTGAGATTAAAATCCTCTGCATCCTTCCATACCGTGAATAAATCATCATCAGTATATTTTGCTGCCTGTGCCAAGTAAAATATTCTATTTTCCAGTAATATGGTCAATAGAGGGTCCGACAGTCTATATGCACCATGAATACCCAAAATCGGATCACGACCAATCCGGATGTTCCAGCCATCCCCCGGATTCCATGCCAACCACTGCTTAAGTATAGGCAGCGCCTGCAAAAGTGCCCTCCAGATATTTGAAATGTTCCGCATATCATACTCAGATAATCTGAGCCACTCAGATATCGGCCAGCCCCCCAAATACTTTGCATAAATCACTCGCTGCCACAGACCAGGAGTAAATATACATCGCCATAAATTTTTAGCCATTAGAGAACGACCAAAAGCCCCTAGGTCCTTTAGACCCCAACCTCCACAATCTTTTGGTTTTGTCAATAATTCCCACCGCACCAAACAGATAGACGACTTATCCCTACATCCGGACCAAATGAAGCGCGTCATTCTGCTCTGAATCATCTTAAGTATGGCTTTCGGTATCCAGGATAGCGAGAACCAATACACAGGAATGCTTTCCAGCACCGATTTTGTCAATATGAGCCTACCACCAATGGATAAGAACCGATGTCCCCAATGACCAATGCGTTTCTCCAACCGCTCAAGTAACCAATACCAGTCCCTGATTTTATAGTTATTAGGTTTCAGAAAGAAACCCAGGTATCGGAAACCATGAAATCCAAGATAGTTTGATATTGAAATTATTTTTATTAAATTTATATTTGTAAAAGATTAAAATAAATTTAATATTAAAACTAAATATTTATAAAATATTAAGCTTATATTTTGAAACAATATAATTTATAAAAGTTTTAAACAATTAATTATTTTATATAAAGTTAGTAACTATAATTTTTTTCAGAGGAAAAAATATCAGACCTTGATATTTTATTGAATCAAAGGACATCATATACAATCAGTCAGAAATGGCAATCATCAGCTAAGATGACAATACAATGGGGACCCCTAGTTCACAATTGTGAAACCCCTACATCCATAACATGGGCATAATGGCCACCAAGCCTGTAGAGATACAGGCTTTTATCATCACTCCTGTAAAAACAGGTCAGATTTTTGCAATAACAATCAAATATGACCATGAAGCAAATAAATCTTGAGCATAAGAAGAAGACTAAGAGTCTCTTCAGAGTCTGCTCGGTTCACAAATCAAAACTAAACAAATACTGTGCATAAAAGAAAGGGCTAAAACCCAGCACATGCTAATATAGCTGAAAGTTTCCATGATCAATGATCATACCATTCAAAGATTCCATGCAATTTCCAAATCCTGATTCAAGAGAAATAGCCTTTTTTTAGAGACTGTCAGCCATCTGGTTATGCTCACGATAAATGTGCTTCATTTTCACATCCGGAAAGTATAGCAACAGATTTCGAATGTCATCACACCAGTGACTCAGATGTGGTAAGTTCAGTGAGCACATTCTGTTTTCCCATGAAATGATGACAAGGGAATCACCAAATATAGAGTGTAATGGGATCCCCATAAGTTTTGTCGCTGAGAGAAGAGCCCATAAAGCCAATAGTTATGATCCTGTATTTGTACTACTTCCACAACTTAGAGAGAAGTACAAATAGTGAGAACAGCTCAAATGTATCACAAATCCTGAACCCTCGATGTTTCCTGCAGCTGCTCCGTCAAAAAACCCACATGGATAGAAGATCTATGGAGGCATACTAGTGTTTCTAATTTTTTCCATCTTTTTAGGAACTGGATAGAGGTGCAAGAGAGCTTCTGTCTGGAGGAAGATAGCATATACAGAAGGTTGTTTATCCTCAAAGATACATCCATTTCTGAGTTTCCAAATAGTCCAGAAGATGAATAGGGGTAAAAAGAGAACTGTAGAGTCAACTGAATGTGACTGAAACCAGTGCTCAAGGTACAACCGTACATATTCTTTGTAAAAAGAGCAAATTCCATAGTGCTCATATAATACTTCAAAGGCTCTCTTTGTAAAGTGACAGTCCAAAAACAAGTGTTGGGCCGAATCTTCTCCATTCTTGTAGAGAAAACAAATGCTAGGGCCCTGAAAACCACAACTAATGAGCTTATCCCAAGTTAAAACCTTATTCATAATAAGAAGCCAAATAAAGCATCAAATTTTAGCAGGGATTTTAATCTTCCATAGGAGATGAAGAACAAATGAAAGGTCAGAAAGTGGGTCCAAATGATGGGTAGTGATACAGTCATATGCAATAGCCGCAGAGATGGACCCTGAATAACTCTTGAAAGACTAGAGAAGACTGTCAGGATAAGGCTTGAGCCTGATTCTCCCATACTCAAGCCTAGTTATATATGAGTTCCATATAAGATTCCACTCACCTCCCAAATCCAAATCCTCTGGAGTGAGCCAATAAGTCCGAGCATCTGGTGAGTAATTCCTGGCTTGTGCCAATGAAATGATACCATAATCCTCCAGGTGGTCCCGTAAGTCACAGGGAAGTGAGAAAGATGAACCCATACCAATTATCGGGTCCAAACCCACCCTGATGCTCTCTCCATTTCCAGCATGCCAAGTCAAGCCTCTACCAAGCCAGGTTATAGAACTAATAAACCTCTTCCATATAACAGAGACACCAGTAACCATAAAAGCTTTGCTGTGAATCCAAGACAAGACAGTACTTTTTTTAAAATACTTCATAGATAAGATATTGAACCAAAGGCCATTTCCACTAAGAGTGTACCAAAAGCTCTTAAGTCGTAATGAAGTACTGAACCAACCAAGATTTTTGATACCCCAACCTCCATGGGCAGTAGGTTTGGATAATGACAGCTAGTCTACAAGATGAAACTTCTTTTTTTCCCCCAAGGAACCCCACAGAAAGGAAAATATCATGCTTTTAAGTTTTTCAAGAATGGATTTTGGTATGGGGACTAAAGCCATCCAGTACATCGGCATGCTGGTAAGGACAACTTTAATAAGAACTAGTCTCCCCCCCAAAGATAGTAGACGATATGTCCAGTGAGATATCCTTTTTTCAAACTTTTTAATGAGCCAGAGCCAATCTTTAACCATATACCCCATTGGTTTTAAAAAATAACCAAGATAATTAAAACCTGAAGTAATGTGCTCAAATTTAAAGGTAAGGGAGCGAGTAATTCTATTTAAGGTCCCTTCTTCAACATTGTTGAACAGGAAACAAGACTTATCCATATTTATGCACATGCCCGAAGCACCACAGAAAGTATCCAGAATAACTTTAAAAGCAACCCATTCTTCACATGTACCGAAGCCATATAGTATCACATCATCAACAAAGAGAAGGTGCGTGAGAGAGAGCTGATGTGAGATCTTAATACCCTTGATCAAACCATTTTTGTGGGCATCATCAATAAGGAGGCTGAGTCCTTCAATAACGAGAATAAACAATAATGGGGATAGAGGGCACCCTTGCCTGATACCATGAGAGGCAGTAAAAAAACTTGTAGGAGAACCATTAATGAGCAAAGCAAAGTTTGCCGAGGACAGGAAACCCATAAACCAGTTTACCCCCACTAGAGGCACACCTATTTGAAGAAGAATGAGTCTAAGGTAGGACCAATTTACTCTGTCAAAAGCTTTAGTGAGATCTAGCTTAAGGATAAGGGCATTCCTATTCTTGGTTTTGACAGTGTGGAGGACTTCTTGAGTAATGGCCAGAGGTTCAGATATCTAACATTTTTTTAGGAACCCAAACTGCTGAGGAGAGCTAAACTTGTCAAGGAAGGGCTTAAGGTGTTGGGCAGCAACCTTTGCAATCAATTTATAGACCAGATTGCATAGAGAAATAGGTCTAAAATCAGTAAAGGAGAGGGGCTTGTCCTTTTTTGGAATGAGGATAATGAAAGTAGAGTTCAAAGAGGGTAAAACCCTGCCTGCTTGCCTGGAGACTTCCACCAAATTTACAAGTTCATCCCCCAAAAGTTCAAAAAATTCCAAAAATAACTCCATAGGCCATCCATCGGGCCCAGGGGATTTGTCTTTCTTGAAAGATTTTAGAGCTCGTTCCACTTCCTCTAATGAAATCTGGGATGTAAATATAACCCTCTCCTCCTGATGAATATAGGTAGGGAAAAGTCGAATGACTTTCAACTGAGCTTCTATGGATGTTTGGTTATCATCACAAAAGATCTGCTTGAAATGTCTGATACCCAAGTCCTTTAGGCCTTGATCATGTTCCACCATAATACCCGCTTCGTCCTCCAAACCCAGATAGCATTTTGATTTTTTCTAGCTGATACCACTGAGTGAAAGAATTTGGTATTGGCATCACCCAGTGAGGCCCATATCATCCTGCTTTGTAGTCTAGCAGAAAGAATCTCATGATCCCTCGGCTTTTTTAATTTTGCTCGAAGAGACCGAATCCTGTCATTAATCTGGAGAGTGAAAAGACCAGAGGGAGAGGATGTAAGGATATTGTTTATTTCATCCTCAATGAGAAAAATCTTGTCTTTCATCTCAAGGGCCTTAGCATGAGTCCAAGATTTAACTTTCTCTTTCAAGAGTCTAAGTTTCATTGAGAAAACCTCCATCCCAGAAGAGAAGGACCCAAGTGAGAGTTGAGGCCACTCTGCCTTAACCATATTGAAAAAATCATCATTTGATAACCAAGAGTGATTAAACTTGAAAGGAAAGGCACAGGGAGCAGAGGACTCCTTCCATTCCAGAATAACCGGATAGTGGTCAGAAACAGACGATGGGTAAGCCGAGATCCTATGCCGAGGGAGGAGGTCAACCAGACTGGAGGAAAGAAGATATCTATCAAGTATTTTACTTATACCCTCATCACCTGACCTGCCATTTCGCCAAGTCGGACCCGCGCAGGCAGGGGTAATATCAAGTAGCTGAAAAGAGGAGAACAGTTGAGTGAAATAGGGACCAAGAGGATCAGCAAGTGCATTTTTTCCCTAGACCTCAGAGCCATTGAGAGTGAGGTTTAAGTCACCTGCTAAAACCAGGTTCGGTAGGTTTAGGATCCCCCCCTAAACAACCGCATCCCAAAAAGATTCACGTTGACTGTAAGGCCCATAGCAATTGAGAAAAGAGAGAGTAAAAGACGAAACTCGGAGGTGAGCTTTAAGAAGGATACCAACAACAGTGCGAAAAGCTTTAACTTTAATATGATGGGGATTCCATGCTGATAGTATACCCCCCGAGAGACTAGAAGAGCTGACAACACAAAATTCCCAACCCGGGCAAAGTTTGAAGAAAGCCAAAAGTGCAGGATAGGAGCTAGTCATCGTTTCTTGTAAGAGGATTAAATTAGAAGACAGAGAAACAAAGAGATTTTGGAGGCTTTTTTGTTTAGCCAAACCTCTAAGGCCACGAACATTTAGGGAAAGAACCTTCATCAGGAACCAAAAGCAGGGGGTGTCCTTACTCTAAGTACCCGTGGTGGAGAAGGTTGTTTATTACGAGTTGCATTCTTTAGCCTTGTAGACAATGGGGTGTAATGGTTGGAGGGTGGAGAGAAATCCGAGGATAAAGGGGGAGCTTTTTTGGTTTTTTTTTTCCGGATCGTAACGTTCTCAAAACGAATAGAATTAAGGGGAAGGACCGAAGGTGAAAGGGGAGTTTTATCATAGAAAATGTCCAGTGAAACTTGCAGGGAAGGGTCAGCAAAGGAGGGAGAGGTGACCGAGCTTCGAGGAGGGGAGGAAATAGACTGTAGTCGTGGTCTCGGCAAAGGTGGAAAATCGGAGTCTGAGAATAAAGAAGGCATCACAGAGTAGGGAGGTGGGGAAGGTAACTCGGGTAGAGAAGGCAGCCCAGGAGATGGATGATCCTCCATATGGTTAGGTGCTGGAGACAAGACAGTTGAAGGGTCTGAAGCAAGAGGCATAGAGTCCCCAACAGTAAGGGGTGAGGGACCAGAACTAACCACAGAGTCCAAAAGAATTAAATCTTGCTCCGAGGCATCCTCAAATAAAGAGCAGGCTTGTGAGTACATACCTTTAGAAGACGTGTCCCTGTGCAAGATAGCAGCAAGTGGGAAAGGTGTGGATTGACGTTCCAGAGGAGAAGGAGTGGTGTCGGGAGATGTCAACCCTTGTCTGAGAACTAGACAAGCCCTCCAAAGGTGACCCACTTCCCTGCACCTGCTACAGCGGAAGGGTATGTTGAGATAGTCGAGCCGTTGCTGAAATAACCGATCCTGACAAAGGATCTGAATCTCAGCCGGGAGTCCCACATTTAAGTCCAATTCTATGAGGATCTTGGCCATTCGCTTGTCATAAGCGTGCATGAAGTCTTCTTCAACAACGACAAAATGTCCAAGCATATTACCTACACCTTCCAGCACGGTGCAACTCCACAGAAGGAAAGGGAGGCTAGGAAGAAGGACCCACAGATGTCTCTTCTTAATTCACTCCCTTAAAGGATCAAAATGGACATGCAAATGGTCCAGAACTAAAGAACACACCCTAATGCACCACAGTGAGTTTAACACCGACAGTGCATGAGCCTCCTCCAGAAACACAATGACCAGCCATCCTTTGGCTAGCAAACTAATCGTAGGAATATAGGAGAAGAGGGGTTTCCAATGCTCCGTGGCCTAGGAGATCCATTCTTTCTTCCCCATCTAAACATACTCAAGTCTGCCAATGAGGGCTCGAGAACACATAGCCTCCACTCGATCCATATAGATGTCCTGGCCCAGATCAAACTGTAGTTTACCCTCAAGAACTTTGTGAGCTTTTGCACTCCTTCGACGTCGTGAGTGAGCCTAAGCTGTCTGAGGAGCACCCACCGTTGCTGGGATAGCTCCATCATATAGACTTGACAGAACACCCAAATGAGCGAGAGCAGTGCCTTTCAGCCAGAACCCTATCCCAACAGTCAACCACAAAAAGGGCAAGAACCAAAGAAACCCAGGAGTGGAAACCCAAGGGGGTTAAGAGTCAACCACTAGAACTATAACAAACCCTGGAAGAAGACAGCACATGCAATAAATATGGAGACCGGGGTTAGAACAACCCACGGGAGGGTCTGCACAAAGAGCCCAAGAGTCAACCCACCATGACTCACCCGAGACCCCAAAAACAAGCAAGGGATGTAGACCCAAGTGTGTACAAGACAAATCCTGGTAAGGTGACAACAGGAAGAGAAAGGACACCAACAAACACAGGGAAAGACAGCAGAAAATAAGCAGCAAAGTCAACTCCCTTAAATCACGGGGTTCCCAAAGGTGACATGATGGAAGAAAACAACATAGAAAAAACCCACAAAATACCCCTGCCTTTACGAATAGCAAGCCAAGAAGAACGATACAGACAAGCAAGTGGGTGTCTATCAGGAACCAGCTAAAGCTGCAAAGTTATTCCCACTTTTTTACAACTGGCTGGTACTAGTCCTCCGCTAAGGAGGAGGGACTCCAGTTGCCAGTTCTTGGTCTGAAAAAAACAAGACACCAAACCCAAATGCCAAGGAGGAAACCCTTGATAGCCTATACTGAGATAAAACCAAGCACGAAGAAACCCCACTACAGCAGAAACCCAAAAAAAGAGACCAGGTAAACAGTCATCAACGAGCAGATAAGGAGAGAGAAACCCAAGTCAGCGAAGAGCTGCGCCATGGCGTGTGAGACAATGAGCAGATGCCCCTAGTAACTATAATTCTAGTTTTCATTATATTTTGGTTTTATGTTGTACTTAAGTTTAATAATTTTATGATATTTTAAATATAATTGTATTATGGTAAATTACATGACATTTTAAATATATTTGCATCATGGTAAATTAAAAGGAGAAATAAATCTACTGTATACATTAAGACATTACACATTTATATATTTTAATTGTAATTTTTTAACAAGAAAATTGATATTTTATACAAATCAGTAAACTTATAAATTAATTAGTTAAGTGAGGAGTTTGAGTATGAAGGTGATTAACATTGATCCTAATTTGAAGATTGCTTAGACATAGTTTGGGGTAAGAGTCTTATGCCATCTCATCATGTGCATTGATCTTCTTAATGTTACCCCTTAATGGCTAATGTTCACATTCTATCTCCTCAAGTGGCTATATATGTCCGACTTAGTTTGATAATGCGTCACTAATCAATATGTTAAAGTCTAGATGGTCAAAAAGTCTTCTCAAAATGCCAAATCATTTCCTTCAACATTGCAAACTAAACTCATAGGGGAGCCATGTGCAACACCTCAAAACTATTGAAAAAAAGGAAAGATACCACCTTTTCATGAATACACAACAAAATATGAATACAAAAGAATATATATTGTGTCCTTAGTAGTGCACTAGATTATTTTGTTCTCCTTTAATGAGGAATAAAATTAGAATTTCTGATTAAGTGGACGGGCAAGATGATATCGACGTTCATACTAGCATTTTCCCATGAAAATTGTCTTTTAGAATGTTATAACTATTAAAAAGTTATATTGGAGATATATGGTTTGTAAGATGATTAATTATGTTTCCTACATTAAAATGTTGTAGTTATAAGAGGCCATGACAGCCCATTAGTCTTTTGCACTCACCCATATCACATTGTAACCTATATGTATATTCCAGTAGACATACTTCATGTATACCACTAGATAACATACCAACATGCATACTAGTTAACATGAATACTAGTTAGGTATGCATAATGGTATGCGAACCTAGTATTATACCAGTATACGTGCTGATACATGTAACTAAACATGCAATATATACATAAAGATGTGATATACAAATAAAATGTTTCATTTTTATATTGGGTACATATAAAGAGTGTATATTAGCTACATGTTAGCGGTATATATACCAATTAGTATACCTATCAACATATACCAAAAAACAACAAATGTTTTCTAGTTGGTAGATATACCAGTATATATATATTCTATACTACTAGTCATTAGTGTATATGTATAAATACATATTTATGTTGTTGGAACCAAAGGTTATGCATGTTCATCACATCTATGGATCTTCTAGAGATAGTGAGTAGAAGGACGATATTTGACTAGTTGGGTAGTTGATTGAAGGGTCAATTGTTTTCCAACTAAACGCTCGACAATGTAGTGGTTGTCTCATCTAAAGCAATCGAATAATTGATGGGATGTTGTGGCCTTTTAGGAAATGGTTAAAAACCAATGAACCTTATTTGTGGACCAGATTACCCCCTATTCAAGGAAGTTTGTTAAATATGGAGACTATAAAAGAACGACACTATTATTTGTATTGATATCGATCAAATTATGGTGATTATATATGTGATAATGCATTGTGATGTTCTGATTATAATACGTTGTGCTTAAGTTTTGTAAACAATGTCTTTAGACACCACCTCTCTTCTTGGGATATCCTTACCCTTATGTTATTCTTTGTTTATGTGCAGTTGTTCAAGGGTACTTTCCCAACATGGTATTAGAGCTATTGGTTTTGATAAAACATGTTGTCTACAAATCATGTTGAGTGAGATATTGGGTTGATCGACTCTAGGATGAAGATTTGTTGAATGATACCTTTGACCTTTTTTTGAACTTGGATCAAATCTATAAAATATCAGAAGGATGGATTCCAAGGCAAAACTTCTTCTTTTGAATGGCATAACTATGCAATATGGGTGCTAGATATGGAAACATTGCTAAAGATAAAGGGACTCTAGTAGTATACTAAGATTGTCATTCCAAATCCAACTAATGACCAAGCTAAGTTTGTCATCGACGAAAAGAAGGATGAGGTTGTTAGGGTCATTGTAACCTACATTTAAAGGGTGATTTGCTTCCACATAAGTGGGATTGACTATCCTCATGATGTTTGGAACAAACTAAAATCGTTGTTCGACAAAGTGAATGAAAGTCAAGTCACATAGATAGAGAAAGAGTTGATATATTTGGATCCCCATTCCTTTGAAAGGATTAAGGACTCTTTAACCTGTATCTAGGAGTTTCATTTGAAATTGGGTCAATGTGGGAATTTCAGTTTTACGAAGAAGGATGGACAACTCATTGAATTGGTCCTAGTGAATACAAAGAATCCTTACGATTTGTTATGCTCCTCAGTTTGTGCCAGTTGGATTCCACACAAATAACACATGAAGGACTTTTCCTTTGATACCTTATGTTATTTAGTGATAAAGGATCAACAAAAGTTGATTGATGAAGGAAAGCTTGGTATTAGACACAAGCTGACTTTCTCAATGGCATGGTCAAGCAAAAATACAAAGAATGGGGTCAACTAGACACCTCATATAAAGGACAAGAGAGTGTCGACCAACCTACTAAAGGAAAGACTGATGTGTCGGCATCGACCATAAAGAATTGAAAAAAAAAACTTGTCATTACTATAGAAATGTTAGACATATATTGTAACGTCCATTCACCAAATCTTATCAACAAAAAAATTATTATTATTATTATTATTATTTAATTTCCAATTATTATTTCCACTATATAAAATACTTAATTTTATTATTATTATTATTATTATTATTTTCTTTTTCCAATTAAATACTTAAATAGTAGTATTTAAACTTGAACTTAAACTTGTGATCTACGAAAATTTTTAATAGAAATTTATTTAAATTCTTGTTCCATGAAATAAAGAACTCTTACATTCCTTTACCCTTCATAATATATCTAAATGAAATATATTCTTCTACATTTTAGTTATAATTCTATTAGAGTATCTTATTTAGGCAACAATTTCAAACTGAAAATTATATGTTTATAAATTATTAAGCTTATAATTTGAAGAAAATTATAATAAGTAAATAATTAATATTTAAAATTATATATTTATAAATTATTAAATTTATATTTATAAAAAATTAATTAATATTAAAACCAAATATTTATAAAGTATTAAGTTATATTTTGAAGTAAAAAACAATTTATAAAATTTAAAAAGTTAGTTATTCTATGTAAAATTAGTAAGTATGTAAGGAATGATTGCCCCCAAGCTTGAGCATTGGTATTCTTTAAATCCTTCTTCTGACAACTTTTAGGTTCATATATTGCTTTCCAAAAGATCCCAGGACCTGTCCAATAGTGTTAATACCATATTTTTTAATTATCAACTCTTGGAGTGCTAAGTATCTTATGTAGATATACTCTCCTTTCCTTTTACAATGAGCATTAAAAATATTTCATGGATTTCATGCTTCTTTAACGAGATCACAAACACATAATGAGATCACAAACACTCAGAAAACCCTAGGGTGTTTGGGGTGATCCACCCTCTTTCCATAATTAGTCATTAGGTCATCTATATAGACCTGAACTATCTTCATGATATCGTGAAAATATTCTAATATGGATCAAAGTCAAGAAAAAATGGGCTTAGAAAAATGCACATCACAGTCTATACATTGGTCAATAATTGAAAGTAAGACCATAGGGTTGAAGCTAGATACATTGTTCACAAAAGCCTCTTTCATATTGTTAAAATGATGGGTCATTTTCCCATGATTTATCTTCCAAGATGGAAAAGTTTCAAACAACTTATGCTTAGAATAAAGCTATGGACTACTTAATAAAATGCATGTTGTTGACTCATAAATTTGCCACTAAATATTTTCCTGCAAATTGTTGCAAGGCATATTAAATATTTATATATAATATGAATAATTAGGTGGAACACATCAAAAGTAAAAGAATGAGGTGTCAGTCGTTCAAGAAGTGTTTTTGGATTGCATGTTGAAACTTTGTGTTGTCATTGATGTCAACGAATAAATTAAAAAGTATGATTTAGTTTGATGTCAAAAGATAAACTACCAAGTTACAAAAGAATATGAGACTAATGTCAAACATATGAGATAGATAACTTGAAGTTAGAAGAAATAAAAGCGTATGGATTCATCGGAAAAAAACTCTCTATGTACAAAGCCAGTTTCAGAAATACATAGAGAACAAATGTTCAAGGTCAGGAAGTGTGCAAATCCCACCAAGGCATGGGACATATGCGCACAAATATCACCAAGTCAATGGATGTGGGTGTGCAAAAACCACAAAGCTGAATTATCAAAGAATCCACCCTAACATAGTATAAAATATGGTGGTTAGCTTGACCAAGAAGTAAGTAGGTTAGGACATCACCAAGTAAAAGGAATCCCAACTTGTGGAAACATCTCTTGAATTAGAAAGGGTATAAATAATCAATAGATGCAAGTATTGAAGCAAGCTTGTAATTTGAAGCATGAAGAGTATATGATATTTATACAAGGAAAGATTCTAATATTTGGGGTATCTATGGCTCGCTGATTGTACAAGAAGTCTATATAACAGATCTGGACTACACAAAAATGATGAAGATGAACGACCGAAAGTGCATGAATTAGAAGGATACACTATATCAGGATGTGTGAGAAATATACACAGTGAATAATGCAAATCACACAATCGTAGAAGTGTTAGAGTGTTACAAAATTGTAGATACTCAAAGATTGAAAATAAAAAAAGTTCCAAAGGAAGAACTGCCACATACAGTAGAATATTATGACGTAGATAACTGAAGGCTAAGACGTAGATAAGATAAGTTGTAGTAGTCGCAGATCCAAAAAGTTGTAAATCATAGATATGGTAATTGCAGATTTTAGTTTTCTTTTGATACACAGATATTCTTATCAGTGAGGCAAGAATAGGCAAGGAAAGGGAGTCACAACTTCCTTCCAGTTGGTACTCATAAAACAATAAAGGGTTCATAGATTCCTTCCTTTTGGAGCTCGTAAAACAATAAGGGAGTAGGAGCTTCCTTCCAGTAAGTGTGGGTAAACGTAATCAAGATTTGGTGCTTCCATTTAGTTGCAACTAAATAAAACAAGAAAAGATATATGTATTTAACAAGTTGGTTCCTAAATAATGCAAGTTGCATCTTGCATAAAAGATATAGATATCGGTTCAAGTAAGTTCTCGGAGACAACAAGTCGTTGCTTGTGCAAATAGAAGTCTTTACAGATCGATGTCTATAATCAACAGGTTGATATGTGTAAATCAAGTTGGTGCCTGAGTGGTTTGGTGCTCACAATTGGATATTGGTGTCTCCCACACACACACACACACACATAAAGTTATCTCTACATATTTTGTGAGTAATTGTGTTCATTATTATTTCCATAGAAAAGTTTTAAAGGTGCAAATTTTGTTAAGTACTAAATAGTATAATCTACGCATTATACTGATTCACCCCCCCTCTCAGTATATAATTGGGAAATGTGACATAATATGCACCAAAAATGAAGATTTCATTCTCAAGCAACAAGATGCATCTCAGAAGAAGTTTGATATATATACATAATGAATTAAACTCATGTATAACAATCTTTTTAATTACGAAAATATGTTTTGTATAGTGAAATGTTTGAGATGTAGTTATGTTGTACATGTTGCAAAATACTATCATACTATAAGATGCTATATGTGTGACGGATTTGGACATAAGGCTCAAAATTGTTCAAATAATGTGAAGCAACCAAGAAGAACTGTTTCATGTAACACTGGAAAGAAATCATGGAGAGAAAAAGGAAGGTATCATGTACAAATTCAAAGGCAATTTGCGCACATCAAACAAAGGGTCAAGAAAATGTCTCATGCGAGTATTGTTGAAGCAACAAGTAATTTCTACCCAACTTGCTGACCATTAAAAGGTTAAGTAAGATCCTTGAATTCAACACTATGTTCACTAGGAATTCAAAGAATATGTTAGTGAAGTGTTGTTAGAAAACATTTGAAGTTGGTTATATCATTAATGTGATGTTGCAAAGAAAAGTATGAATATGTTAATTTATATGAAAGAGTATGTTGAATAGTCATACCATGAAACGCTAATACAAATAGTTGTTCCTTGAACACACACAAGGATCACACAAATACAAAATTTAGATTTGTATTATATTCAGATGATGTCATTACATATACAAAATGGGGCTCCAAGTCTCATGTTGCATAAAATATTGATCTAGACCCAAATGATGTACAAAATTGAATTGAAGTTCAAGTGACCACATGTTGATTCTTGATGACAAAGACAATGATAGAAGCTGAAGTTGAAAAAAATTAAGACAATTTTTTTTAGAGTCGTAGTTCAAGATCCAACCCTGCACCATGAATGACAAGATGTTGTGAAAGACAAACCTCTAGATCTATTGAAGTTGGCCCGATGAACTCTATGAATTGCAATAATGGATAAACATGCAAAGTTGAAGATAATGGATTGGCAATAGATTGTTCAGTCTAAATCGGGTTGAGAAGATCAAGAGTATATTGTTCTCGCCTCTCTACAATATCAACTCTCTTACTTAGACTAGACAATATCTCTGTAGCACTTTGATTGACACACGATTGTTGGTACCAATGCATGAACTCAGACTCTTGTATCTAAGACTACTAAATTCTCATGACCACTCTCAGCCTTTGAAATTCTTCCTGCTGTGCCTAAAGTGTTGAATGAAGGCTATCAATCAAGCTATTGACTTTCTAAAAGTAGGAAAACGTGATGGTTTAAGAAGAAAAAACTCAAATGTTGCGAAAATCAGAACAAGCTTAACAAAGAATGAACCAGGGTGATGAACTAGAAAATACGCAACTCACTTATAGAATTGAAAGGTGGTTCTCCACGCGCTTGATAAGTAAATTGAAGATACGTTGAATTTATTGAGATTCATGCCTGCATGACTCAAAAATGGTTATGGAGATGTAAAAAATTAATTACATGAGTTAATGGATTTGGTAAAAGGAAAACAACAAAAATTAAATTCATGGATCCATGTGAATGAAATGATGTTACCCAAAGGTTCGAATATGAAAGTGACACATGAAAATTTATGCACGAGTTACTAGTCACATTGCCTTGTTTCCATGTAGGTTGATGTATGGAACTATGGGAGACATCTCATTACAAGATTGTGCGAAATCACACTAATTAAAACATGGACAAGTCAATGATATGAAGTTGCAGAAATGTAACAAGTGTGACTAGGGAGAAAAATGGGTTTCGGTGCAACCAAATGCAAGAAGGAAGTATTTGTGACAGTATTGTGTATCTGGCATAAAAACAACAAGATGAAATGAGGAACGTTACACCAGGGGTATTTAATTACCAAAGACATCCCTTTTCCATTGATGTTAAAGGGGGAGAATAAAGGAAACTCATGGAAAATGAAGAAAGAGAATAAAGACTAATAAATGTGTTGGAATATTGGACAATACTAAGAGGGGGGAATCAATATTGATAAATTTCAACAATTTAAAACCATTTTTAACGTATTTGTTAAAACATAGAATCAACATGATACACATAACACAAAATTTATCATGGAAGCCCAATTGGGAAAACCACAAACACTTTTTATAACTGCAAAATTATATTTACAATTGTTTTTTCAAGCTACAACTTGTTGGAGACACCAATCCCCAATTTTTTCGGCTACAGTTGAAGGATGCTACAACATCTTGGTTTCTGTCTGCTCCAACAAACAACGATGCTACAACAGTTTGTTTTCCAGCCACTACTGGAAAGAAGCTGCAACCCCCTTCTAGGCTTGCAACCTGCCTTATAACCACCCTACCACCCTAATTTGATCTTTTTCTTCAATTATGTTACTGATTATTCTTTACTTCATTGGTCTCTGTCTTCTCTTACTGTTATATTGATTTGGATTGCTCAGACCTCTTTATTCCACTTCGAACTTCTTGTTTCAATAATTCTTTTATAATGTCTTTGAACCATTGTGTCTTTTCATCACTGCGTCCCTTCATTAAAAACTTATCACCAATGCATCTCTCCATTATGGAAATGTGCCTTTTCATGAACTGGTGCAAAACAACCTGAAACCCTGTTTTGGTAGACCTATAACTTTGTCTTCAAGTACCTTTTAGGAGAAATAAGACCATGGTTATATTCACACCTCAATAAGATACATCTCGATGGTCTCAAATTATTTTTATCAGTTTCCTACAAAACATGGCAGGAATTTTACTAGGAAAACTTAGACTGATTTTTCAATACTTAGCATGGTTGGATTTATATGTCACCTTCCATGAGTATCGAGTTTTGATCTCGGGCCGCATTACTGAACGAAACCTTTCTTAACCATTTTCTCTACCAAAACTTGACTTACAAATATTTTAAAATATTAAATTTAATACACAAATATTATAAGCATTAAATACTATTAAATTTAAATAGATAAATATTACAAACATTTTAAAATATTAAAGTAAAGAATTATTCTTTATGCCATTTGAAATAACATTTAAAAATTAACAAATTAAAAATTACGATAGGGTCACAAAAAGATGAAATATATCCAAATGGTCTAAGAGATATTTGGACAACTCTAAGAAAATTGGTTTAATACATTTACAAAATCAAATGAAAGTCAAATTCAAATAAATTGAGTTGACCAATAATCGAGCTCTTATGGGTCGAATTCCTTATAAGCTTATATGAATAGCTGAAAAGAATGATGGAACCTCCTTTGACGTCCGTATCCGTAAGTCAATAGTGGTGTAGGAATCAGGGATTAAATTTGAACGGCTAGTCTTAATTTTAGTTAGAAGGGTATATATTTATGGCGTCTTTCTATGATGAAAAGCTTAAAAAAAATTATATTTCATTTGACAACAATAAATTAACTTCACATTTCCTAAAATGATGTGTCAAATAAAATATTAATTTTCAATCAATTTATGCCACTAAAAAAATTAAGAAGTCCACTACAATTAGATGAAACCACTTCCCTAAAAAAATTTATGAAATAGAAATCCACAAAAACATTTAAGCATCGAATTCAACACATTAAAAAAAAAATAGCAAAATAAAAATCGTAGATGAGATAAGCATCTACCTTGAATCCATGCTTAGAAATCTTTGGCACCCATGAGTAGTTTACTCCCAAGTGAAGAATCTTTGTTTCTTTCCAAACCAATACACCTAGAGTCATGTTTTCTTCTAACAAAATTATCACTCACTTTGCCATAGATCAGTAGAGAAAGAGCAAAGCATATTTGTACCAAGCAATAAATATCAACGGGGATTCAGGGAATCATTTCAATGGTGAAGAATGGGAATTGACTGTTTCTATCACCCCTCCACTCCAAATCTCTGGTTAAACTTTTATATTAAACCTCAAGGAGCGGTGGTTCCATGGACTTCCATGTATAGTTAATACCACCTCTATCCCTCACAGGTTGTGACCCCACTTGAGAACCCAAAAAAAAATCCATACACATTGTATCTAGCCAATGACGTAAAATATGTGGTGATCCATGCCAAAAATCCAGTAAACTTTGTTGGGAAAGATGCACCACCTTCTTCTTTCATTTAGTCCTTTGTTTTATGCGCCGCCATTTATACATTTTTTCTATTTATAAGATTGCAACTTTGCAAAATCATGCAACACATAGAGAGAGATGGCCCTGTCTACCATCTATTATATACTTCAACCAATTGGTCTCTATCTATATCTCCTATTGGTTATTTCATGGGATATACTCTAACTACTACAAAATAAGCTAGGTTTAGATCTTGTGTTAGGAGAACAACATTATTCAACCAGTACTGAAGGTAGATTGTTACTCGCACTGGGATTTTCTCTACTTTAATGGGTTATGAATCAATCACCGTCATTCGGTACTTTATTTAGATTTGTTTATGGAACTGTAATTGAAAATGTAGTTTGGGATGCTTCCATCACTCCAAGTTATCCATATGGTTGTAAAAATGTAAGAACACATTGTCATTTACCCCAAATTGTAGCAAGTAGCATGTGCAAGAAGTTGTAACATACTACTAGTATAAATCGCATGGAAGGAATCAACAAGCTCAAGGAAATGTTGCATGAGATTCCTGGGCGTGATGCATCTAGATATTGATCTAAATCCGATCCTACTATAACCTCTGCCTCTTTCACTCGATAAAATTGGTGATTCATCTGTGCTATGCTAATTGGTAAACCATACAAAATTACAGAAGCAACATAAGTTAATGAGGAAGTCATACCATTGCGGACGATGGAGTAAATTGGGATTAGAATTTGTGGAGGCAATTAAGGTGTGGAATCATGATATTGAAAAGTTGTGCAAGTAAATGAATATTGTCCCTGGTCGTCTACCCAACCCCATTGGATTTACTCGATACGAACACAGGTCGAATGCCGATATCAACACTACCATCCATTAGAAAATAGTTATGTCGATTCAAAAGCAAAAAAAATTGATTCCAATTTTGGCTCTCTTTACTTTACTAAAATAATTGTAACAAGCAGGTCCCATTCATGGGATACATGGGCCATAAATTTTAAATGGATTCCCCTCACTAGCATGGCGTTAATTGGGTGGACTGACATTTGTAGGGTTTACATTTGGTCACTTCCCAGGACCACAGTACTTCGGGCCGAGCATGATAAATATTGGCAGATGCCTCAATAAGTTTCTACCAAGAACTGGAAACCAAATTAATGTTTGATTGATAGTTTATAGGACAACCCTTTTAATGAAATTTTAATTTGAATTATGCATTTTTTTATTCAAATGTCAAAAACAAAAATCAACATTTTTTATGACGGTCAATCTTTTAGTTCTACAATTCTGGGCGTGTTGGGAGCCCTTGGAAGGGCTGTGACGGATTCAATTTTGATCCCTGGTAGGAAGCTATGGTTCTCCTTCATTAAAAGAATGAGGATGAATTTACTCAAGATTTGGATTTATAGTTTAACGATGCAATCAAATGGTATGCTTTTTAATATGTTGTAGAATGTTGTTTATTCTTATTAACGGTTTTCCATCTTTTTCGAAGAAAACACTTTAAAGAAGGAAAGTTGATTGAGGGAATTCCCCTCTGAATGGATTAAGTTGTTGTTGGTAAAATTGGGTATTCGTTAGTCTCACTATGGAAGAACTTGCATGTTTAGTGGTGGAGCTACATGAGTCCTTAGTGGCTGAGTTCATGTAACTAACTTCTTCATGGAAGTTCCAGGCTTGGTGGTGGAGCCACATGAGTCCTTATGGATGAGTTCAGGTAACTTCCCTACAATTATACTATACTATCAAAAGCTTGCATAAATAAATGAGCTCTTGGTGCAGACGGGAACTTAGAAGAGCCTACTTTCGTAGGGATTCCCTCATGAGAAAGCATGGGATTGAAGTCCATCTCATATGTAAAATGACACATAATATAACTTGTCTATGGCACTTAACTTTTGTCCTAACACTGAGTGATTACAACTACACATGAAAAATGAGTAATAGATAACTTGTTTGTGGCACTTCCTCTTGAGAAAGTATGAGATTGAAGTCCATCTCATATGTAAAAGGACACATAATATAACTTGTGGCCTAACAATGAGTGATTACAATTACACATAAAGAACCACTAATAGATAATTTATGGTCAACAAGGAGTGATTACAAATAAACATGGAGAACAAGTAATATATAGTTGGTCATGCCACTTAACTTGTGACTTTTACACATGGAGTACAAGTAAGAAATAACTTGTTTGTGCCACTTAACTTATAGCCTATCAATATTCACTAAATAACTATAAAGAGCTAGGCTAAAAATATAAAAAAAATAAAATAAAAAACTTAAAATAACTGCATTTCATAGAAACTAAACTGTCACAAGATTTTAGAAAATATTTATGGTTTTAAAAGACCAAAAAAAATTTCAGAGAAAGTAGATGGTGCAACTTGGCAGGCTGCTGATGATTTGAAAATAGAAGCTGTCTAACCAGGGCATGATTTGATTTTCAAGCTGATTTTCTTTCCGAATCAGGTGAATTTAATCCACAAAATCTGTAATTTCTGTTGTTTGTTAAGCTGTTTTAAGGTCAGAAATGAAATCAAGTGACCATAAAACCTCCAACCCACACTAAGATCTTTCTGGCATTTCGAAAATTCCATAAAAATCCATGGCAAAAAAGGCCGACAACAGAGGTTAAAAAGTCCCGTGTTTAGCCAACTAGTTTAAAATATATTCGCTCTAGTGTTTAACAATAAATGGGTGGAAGCCCCTAGCCGCCTACAATTTTTTAATATATATTGACTTTGCCCCTAGCCACCTACTGCACTTTTTTAAGCATTATAATCCATTGACAAATTTTCACGTGACTTGGGAGGTCGGGCCGCGGCTATTTTAAAGATGCAATCAGTCGTTCAGAAACCATTCATTTTTTTTCTTCAACTTGCCATGTTGCAAGCATAATTTTAATGATAGGTCGTCGATGGAAGCTCATTGCTTGCTAGTTAATTAATTTTTTTTTATCTATATGGAAGACTTTGTTAGTGAATTTGGACTAACATAGTTATGGATAGGGATTAAAAACTACTTTTAAATGGTTAAGAATTGCCTTTTTTTAGGTTAGGGAAATGGGTAATACGTTGGGATTACCTGGTCGAGGTTCAGGTTCAAAGCAGCCGGCTGCCACTACAAATTTAGATAAAAAAATTAATTAAAATTAATCTCTCGTAAATCATTTTAATAGGCTCATGCTATTGTTTTGTAATGAATCTAGTTAATTAAGTTTTTTTTTTATCTATATGGAAGAATTGGTTTTTGACTTCTATGAAAAGAACAGGTTAAAGGTTAAGAATTTGTTTTCATTCTATGTAAAGAAACAAAAGCATATTAATGATTAAAAATTTGTATACTTAACAATTATCGAAATAAATTATATTGAATATAATGGTTTTCTATCCTTATTAATCGTTGCGTAATAATAAATTTTGCCATCTTCCAAAACATAAATATAGAATAATACATATCTAAGACAAGCACGATCTCAACTTGTAATTTTATTTTTAAAGATACAACTTTTGCTTCTTACCTAGCGCGTGAAAATTCGTCAACTCAAGAAAAAAAATGTAAGAAAAGTTCCAGAGTTTGATTCTTTCCAATAACTTGATTATTTAAAAAAATTATAACTTGATTATGACAAATGTTTTATTAACCTCGAATCAATTTGGGCAAGTCTGGTATGTTGATCCCAAATTCAAGTCACTGTAAGATCACTTACTAAAGATTATTCATAATTCGAATCCAATGAAACATAATTTTTAAAACGTTTGAATGTAAATATTGACTTTCTGGAATAATACGAATCCATATTTAAGTCCGAGTTCCCTAACTTTCCGAACTAAAACTTTGTAGGATTTCAAGAGATAATAAGCATTTTTAATAAAATGATAATTTCAATCAAATTTAGATAGATTCATTACAAAACAATAGCATGAGCCGATTAAAATGATTTATGAGAGATTTATAATGCTGGATATCTGCTGTTGATGAGATTCAGAATCCTCTCAAACAATAATACATCACAGCGAATCCTGAGAGCTCCATTGTGCTCGTATCCGAATTCATGGGCTGAGGCTTCCAACAGCTCTGCAAGTAGGGGATGGCTGAGAACGCCGACATCTATCACGAATCTTATTAGAATATCTTGCCCTACATACACAGGAACGGATCCCTTCGGAACAATATTCTCATTCTTGTTACCGCCTGAGTTCTGTCTACTTCTGATCTGATTCTTCTTTATCTTGACAAACGCCAATGGCCGCCTGGAAGAACGGATATCAGTAACTCTCTGTATCAAACGAATTAAATGGCGCATTCTGAAGTTGAACGAGATTACGAAGAAGGCAAAGCTTCAGCAGATATAAGAGAGAAGGAGAGTAAATGGCATACAATGCAAAGCCTTTGCTCCTTGCTAGATCACTGAAAATCTGTCACAGAGAGTGAATATTGGAGGCCCGAACGAATTGAGGAAAATGAGAAAGGGTTTGATATTTTGTAAGAATGAGTGTACAATGATTCAATACTTATACCTTTGAGATAGTAAGGCGTTGAAAGAATAATAAAAAAGTTCGCACTCAATTGGTAAGTCCAGTCAAAGTCGAACGTGGACAGCTTATAACTGCGCACGTTTTGTTGAAAGTCGAACGTGGACTGCTTATCACTGCGCACGTTTTGTTGAAAGTCGAACGTGGACTGCTTATCACTGCGCACGTTTTGAATGAGCCGATTCAAAGCGTGGACTCTTACTGACAGAGCCGAGCAGTGATCAAATTTGAAGGGTGGGTCTCTGGGATCAAATTTGAGGGATCAAATTTGAAGGGTAGGGTCCTATTTCACTTTTCAATGTTGATATGTAAAAATAAATCATTCTTTTCATTTGAAACTGTAAGTGTACAACAAAATTTTATTATTTATTAAAAACACTGTATAGGAAAAAAATGACAATAAAAAGAAATCCCCAGTGATTCAACATTTACATGGAATTAGTGAGGTAAAACCATGTACTCTTCCGGTCCGTGGAGCATATAGTTTATCGAACTTAGATAAGGGACAATTACCTCGGGCCACTGAAATACTCGGGTTGTTAGGTCGTTGATAAAATAAGGCATTACAATTTGGAAGGACCTTTGAATGGAGGATTGATTCAGCTTGATGGTGGCTCTATTGGTCAAGTGTGATTGTGCCTACCTAAAAGAAAAACCCCAGAATGTAATACCTATTGCTTTCAGGGAGAAACTTTTTTATTAACCCTAAATTCAACACTTATTTTTAGAAATGAATCATGTCCTCCCCACATGCTCAAATCAAAGTGATCAAACAAAGACCCCAATTTTAGGTGGATTATGGATAGTCCCTCCAATGTATATCGAGTTTATACCCCAATTCGAAGTGATCAAACAAAATATCCAATTTTAGGTAGATTATGGATACTCCCTCCAATCTATATCAAGTTTATCAACCCTATGGAAAAGGTTAAGTATTTATTAGTCCACTATAAGGAAGAACTTTAAATTCTCCAACAAATATCACTACAAGTTGGGTGTCTAGTTTCTACCAAAGTCAAGAAGGAAGACGAATCATAAACACACATTTGGGAGGTTTGCGACAATGAGGATGTTGAAATCATGTTCTTCGCTAGATCATTGCACTCCCAGTCCCTCATTCATGAACGTCCGTCGAGGGATTCCCTTGTTGAGATATATTGGTAGACAATTTGTACTTCTTGTTTCCATTATTAGAAGGCTGACAAGAAAATGAAGGGGACACAGTCTACAATATTTACATTGTTGGTTGTTAAATATTTTATCCTTTCAACTATTGGATTTTTTACATTGTCGGTTGTTAAATATTTTATCCTTTCAACTATTGGATTTCATTAAGGAAATTGGAACAATTCAAACACTTATATTCAAATATTGTTCTTTCTTTCAACCTAATGTTTACAATTCATGGCAGATAAATAACATTGACAAATTTGGAACTCAAATACAAGGCTCTTTCTTCTTGCTCCTCCGCCCAAATGAAGTTGTGGTCCTAGACTGTGAAAAGTATACATTATTTTGGTTTTGATTTCATTTAAATACTGGGTTTTTTAAGGTTACATCTATTGAGTATTCGAGACTTAGTCTAGCGGAAACGCAATCACATAATACATTACAAATTTCAAACAACATTTTGGATGGAGAAATTTTAAACCCTTATATTTATAAAACCAAAAGGAACTCCAACAAGAAACACATTTAACTTTTATCAACATATAAAATGTTACACAAGTGTAAAATGATATACATACCTATAAATTCACGACAACCAAGTCGACAGCTTAACTCTGCATAATCTTATGGAGGAAATAGAAATTAGGGAGACACTGAAGTATAGAATTAGAGAGTTGAGAGTCTTATTCCCGACCTCCGACTGTCCTATAATCGTAAACCCAAAATAATGTTTTTTTTTCACAGACTTCACCAATCTCTTTAAGTTCGGGGAAGCTCAATCCATCCTACCCAACGTTCTACCTTTTCTTCTCTTGCTCCTACCTATGAAAAAGGTGGAACCTTTGAGTTTCCCACCGTAGAAGACAATGAGGAATTATAGTGTGCAACTGTTTCCTTCTACAGAAAGACAATTGGAAGCAACGCCATCTTAATTCCAAAATATCTCGACGCTCCTGAGTTGGTTTACCTTGCCCGAGGTAGGCGAATGCATGTTTGTGTATTTCACATGATTACAAAAAAATCATTTTATAATTGCTTCTACATAACATAGATATATATGTGCAGGTTAGGGAAAATTGGGTATCGTTTGATCGAGGTTTCCAGAGACTTTCAGAGATCATTCTTCGTTATGAGGGCGCTGAGGGCGTAGATCAGAGAGCCCACGGGGGGAAGAAGAAGAAGAAGAAGAGGACTCAAGTCAAAAGGTGAGGTGAGTGAGGAGGGGAGACGTAATAGCGATATTTGTAGAAGAAACCCACTGGTGCTATAATGATGGGAACGAGCCTCTCTAAATCGTAGCCATTGTAGACATAGGAAACCCTCATAAACAGCTCGGGTGCAAGAGTTACTGTGTAAGCATCCCAACAAATTAAGTGATGCTAATATTCAGTTAGGTATATGAAAAATTATTTCGTTTCTTTTAGAGATGACTATATGCATATTGTACAACCATTCTCTCTAGCTAGACCTCCATTCCAATTGCCTTTGTCTCTACTCCCTAACCCCCTTCCTCCAATGAGACAAGTAGACTATGCGTCTTAGGTGGACCATGGGAGACTGGGAGTGCTGATTCAAATGATTCTGACCCCAGTAAATGAATGGAAATTGGAATAAATCCTAGAATCCTAGACTAACTAGTATAGGATATGATTCATGAGCACAAACAAAGGGCGGCGTGTTGCTAGTCTACTACCAAAGACATGTCATCCTAGTCTTGTGGTGGTCATAATAGAAATGTGTAGCACTGGGTGAAACCCTGGTATGGAAACTTATATACCCTGCATTGGACCAGATTAGGTTCAAATCTAACAAAGATTGCTCAATGCATTGTAAATTGCAACTTGTAAGTTGTAACCCAAAAAACAACACCATTAGTTTTTCCTTACAGAGCCTTGGCAGTGGAGGCTTATCAAATCAATTCACGATCCATATATATGACTCATATGAGTATTTAATTTCAAATCATATACTCAAATACTCAAGTGACTTGTAATTTGTGAGATCACGTGACTCGGTGAACAATAAGATGACATATAGAAAATCGATTTGGCGGGTGGCATCATCTCATACCAAGATTTAATGAAGTTGGTGAATCAGTAATGCATGCTAATGCCATTAAATGCTTTGGAAGTGAACATCGAATCGTGAGTCACAATCCTGACTCACCGACTTGAACTTGGCACTAGGCAGCCTAGTGGCCCACCAGGTCTGTTTCGATTGGGACTTAGATCCTCATCCATGATTTGACTATTCAAGGGAACTTGGGAAGACTCTGAGTCTTGAGTCTCCCATAGTCCACTGAATCCCTAGATAGGAAAATTTTGTAACTGCCCTTCTGTTGCAAATTTACCCTGGCTTACTCAATTTCATTGTTGAAGTGCTGGAAATGAAACTAAATTTTTTTTGCATGGCAAAATTCCTTGTGGCCTTCTATGATGTTTAAAATGGCCTTTGAAGGGCTCTGAAGGCTTCAAATTCGAAGCCTGGTGGGTCTTAATTTCAATTAGAAGGGTATTTATTTTCTGAGCCTTCCAGGGATGAAAAGTAAAATAAATAAGAGTAAAATAAATAATTGTATTTCAATTGACAAGTATAAATTAATTGAACTTGTTCACCAAAAAAATGCAAAAGATAAATATTACAATTTTAAATAATTGAGCACTCTTTAATATCTACATGAAAAAATGATATATTTTCAATAAAAATTATTTTGAACACATTAAGTTGTCGTATGTGTATCATTAATTTTACAGTTCAGTAACATAACAACTATTTTATTGTATTTTTTCTAGTTGGTGCACACTTCATTATACAAAAAAACTAAATAGACTATGCCATAACCATATCAGGGCATTCACGTGCAATCCAAGCTTCAGAGATGTAAAGCTTCAAAGATGTAAGAATGATAAGGATTGGGAACCTAAGAAAAAATAATACACAACTAAAAAAACATTACAAGAAAAATTCCTACATACCATAGAGTGTCACATCACAACAATCCAACTTGTCAAATCTTAGTGGATAGTCTTAATTAAGGACTTATATGGTAAATTTAATATAAGACTTACTTATAGTTGTCTCTTTTTCTTTGTGTCAATTAGTACTATAAGGTGAGGATCTGCATGCATAACAATCCTTAGTTATGACTATGAGATGAGGATTTAAAGAGAAGAGGATGTAAAGACAAGTACTTTTTAGACGTATTTTGGTGGCGCTGAGGACAAATGTTGTGAGAAACCACAAATGTTTGGAATGATGGAGGGAAATTACATCATGATCATGCCACCCATCGTGATTATAATTTATCATATTTCCAATATTTTGAATGATGAGTTGAACTTTATAGCATAGGAAATTCAACATATTAACAAATTTATATGGATGGGGAATTTCAAATGTTGATATAAATTATGCCCCTCTTGATTGGAAGGGTAAAATTCATATTTTAAATTTTTTTTGAAGGGCAATTTTAACTTTCCACTTCTGGGAAGGGCTAAAACCCTTTGGAAGGGCTGTGAAGGGTTCAATTTTGAACGTTGGAGCCACGTATAATTGTGTTTTTTTTTAAATAATAATATTTATTCTTCACTTATTTTTTTTAATTTTTTAAACGATGAGAACAACAATTTCTTAAGAGTATCTCTAATAGCCCCCAAGTTAGATATGCTAGTAATTTGTGACTTAGCAGAGGTAGAGACGTCTAAAATCCCATTGAGGAATGCTTATTGGGGTGAGCCTCTAGGCATCCCTTAAGACCAATAAAATATAAACTCTAATAATGAGTCTATCATTTATTTCTATTAAATGGGAACTAAAATCAATGTTGTTATTCAATAATTAGTCTATAATTTATTTCTATTAAATAGGAACTAAAGTCAATGTTTTTATTCAAGAAGATTATTTTTTCCACCAATCATGTATTATTGGACTAATAAAAAATTTAGAGGTTTTATTTGCCTCATATGGATACCACCCATGATTTTTATAATTCAAACTTAAGATAAAAAAATGATCCAGGAGGATATTGGTGGCCACCCACCTATTCCACTTGGACCCCCACCGTTGTTTCTTTCAATTTTCCAGTTTCCTTAATTGTAGCACAATTTACTATTTTTGGCGGTTTTCAGGCCCTAAACTTCCAGAGCCGTTTTAAGGCCCTAAATAACGTTTTTTCGGCATCGAATGATTCGGCAAATATGAGTCCATTTTAGACTAAACATTTGTTGTTTATGGATGTAGTCCTTGAATATATCTTTCTAACGATGCATCATGCACGTCAAACAGATGTAGTATGCCAAAGTTACAACCCCAAGAAATTGATGTACCAAGTTACCCAATGGGGCCCACATTCTAGCATTTCACCTTCTAGGGTTAGGATTTTGGATTTGTAGGGTTTCCATTGTTTCTTAATAATATATAGGCCTTCGATCCTTGTTGTAACACAAAGTTCAGAGGCATGTAGCCACCACATCTCTTCTCAGAGATAAGCTATCAGCACTCTAGCTAGTTTATTTCCATTTTGTTTGTAAACAAGTTTTAGTTCTTTGATTAATGAAATGAAGTGTTATTTCCGCTGCATCTTTGTTATTTGTGTATTCTGTTGCGTTCTTAATAAATCCGGATCAAAACTATTTATAAATCAAAATTAAATCACTTTGAGACTAACATTGAAAATAACGTTAACATTAGTTTCAAATATATAATGTTAAATGATTTTTTTAGTGTTCATGTTCACTTCGAAGGAAGAGGTGGCTTTGATGAGTGTCAATGTCTTGACTTGGTGACACTGATTGATCTCCATGACAAGTGTTGATAATCCCCCCCTCTACTTGGATGCACTCATGCATTGCTGAGTGACTCTTGTCTATCAAAACCAACATCATTCTTTCTAGATCGATGGATGAGCCCTTATAAACAATACACTATAATTGTAAGCCCGAGATTAGATATGTCAATCACTCTTCAATTTCTTGAACTTTATTTTCTCCTTACTATAATGAAGGGGGCATGCTATAGTATCAATTAGCTTAGTATTGATTTGAATGTCGAACATGCGTCTGGAAATTACACGTAAGTTATTGCAATTTTCAACCAAACTATCATTCAATTGAGCACTGTGAATATTTATTTGGTTCAAATCCAATAGATGAATGATGTTTCCCTACTAATTTTTACGATCTATTCCATATAAATAAAATATCAAAGGTAGAGACTTGCTATCTATTTAGCCCCACTTGTTTATAAATAGTGTTTGGATAGGGGAGGTGTCATTAGTCTTATTAGTCCCTGGACTACATGAACCGGACTACATGAACAACCTTGTCGTCATTTCAATTTCTTTACATGAAAAGCAAAAGGTTTCTTAAAACAGGCTAGAGAGGGCACATATAGAACATTTTTAAAGCTTCCATGTTCTAGGTGGAGCTGTCGGATTCCAGTGATGTGAAGTAATCCTTGCATGCAACCATATGATTCGAACCACCAGAGTCAATGAGGAGAGTTCTATCCTTTAGGTTGATTGTTCCGATCTGCAGTATCTTTCTTCCTTGTGCCTTTTGGAAGAGTAATGTTGTTTTCCTCAAGGAGAAAGACCATCTGATAAATAGTTCTCTTCATGCAAGAGCTTCCAGGATGAAAGCCTCTAGCACAGTAAGAGCACTTTGTCTTATCTTTTCCCCATTGTCTGTTTTTCCTCAAACCTGAGGGCTCATCGAACTACTGGTTTTTTCCCTTCTCCATGGGAGGGTCAAAATTGGTCTACTCTTTCTTTTTCTTTCCTTTTGCATTCGAAGCTTTGGGTCCTCCTGCAAACAAAGCTTGATCTTTGGAGGATATAAAGGATCCCATCTGAACAAGTTTATCATGCTCATTGGTAAGGGACTCAATCAATGCATTTAGGGTCGACATTTTCCAATTTGGAATTCTAAGCTTTCTGGTATGGAAGGTAGATACAAAGAAAGATTAGTATGGTCCTAGCTTCACAAGGATAGAAAGGATGATCTTGTCATATTTCTTCTCAACTTCACATTGCTTCAATTGGAGCACCAGGTGCTTAAACTTAGTGAAGGATTCATTCATGGTCTCAAAGTTTCCTGGATTAAGAGAGACTTGTTCATTCTCCAACTGATAGGCTCTCAAATCATCTTGCTTTCCAAAGAGTTTTGCAAGTTGTTCCCACACATCCTTGAGAGTATTCAATCCAAAGATATGTAAAAGAAGATCCCTAGAAATGGAGAGGAATAGGAAACCATACACTTCATCTAGTTTGTTCCAATATTTTTCCTTCTCTATAACTGCATTTGGCTCTATCTTCATGCCCATGGCGACTCTGTATATTCCTTTGGAGCGCAATGATATCTCAATATCCTCTTTCTACTGATGATAGTTGAAAGGAGAGAGAATAATGCTTGAGGAGGAGTCCATTTTGCAGCTGTAGCGAATGCAATAGAAGGTCTTGAGATACCTGCAATCACACAAAACAAACAAAATAAGGTCGAACAACCTGCACGTTTGGAGTTCGCTTCATGCCTTGATAGACTTCTCTAGACATAATCCAAAGGGAGTAAGGCTATTTTTTTGGGACTTATGTAGAAAACTCTCCGCTTCTGGTGCATAGTTGGAATAATTTTGAGCAAATTTGCTCAATCTTAATCAAAGATCCATTGTAGCTTCTGTAGAAGAGTTTCATTGTCCTGCCATGGATCTGATACCATATAAAATTGAGGCATGACAATCTAAGGACCGAGACATAAACTTACTATAGATAACACAGATCAATTTTACTCAAAGAAATGACATGAACAATGCAAAAGACTTGCAGCTGTATATTTGTTTATCATTAATCAGAATAATAGATTACAATGCAATTCGGATCCAAGAGAGGTCATTCGAATTGGGTGCATGAGATTGGCTTACTTATCAGTTAACACCACTCGACACATCAGTTAACCACTTAACTCCATCATAATTGACTCTAACTGAATCAGAGGTAGTTTAGACAGATTCTAACTGAATAGAACTCAATTGCATGCCAACAAGTAGGTGAGGGTGCCTATCTTACTTTAGTTAGCTGAGATGAACTAAACTGAGTCACCAAAAGTAGGTGGAGGTGCCTTTAATCTCTCCAGTTAACTGCATTTAACCAAAAATAGGTGTAATCACGAGGAAGGAGCCTTTAGCTCTTCCTTTTAACTAAACGGTAGGTGAAACAACCTCCAGTTAACTGAATGAGGTACATATGTCAAGTATATCAACCCAGATTTGCTACATGATTGAAGGAGGAGGCTCAGTTAGGATCCCTCATTAAAGGAGGAGATCCAATTTGATGATGCAGTCATATGTTTGAGTCAAAACTTAGGATGAGTGGTAAATTAGGACAAAATAAGCCAAATAATGATGTATGGTTGGAAAATGACTCCAACAAAAACTAGGGTTACTGGGATTGGCTCTTGATGTAGTATGTCATGTAATGGATGTTATCGATGTAGTATGTAGTCTGTAATATGCTCTTGATCTAGTATGTAGTATGTCAGTAATGGATGCTATTGATGTGGTATGTCATGTGGATACTTCTCTTTTGCTTCATTTTACAATGTTAAAAATTACTCTACATAATAGGCTATAAGGAAGTTGACACAAACTAGTCTATAGGCTACAAACTAGGGTTTTTATGGTTTATAATTCAAACTAGGGTTTACGGTGCACAATAGGGTTACTAGGATTGACCACGGTTATTAGGCTAGGATTAACTTTTATCTCAATTGATACGTGATATTAGTCAATGGTGACATTGAATAAATGTTAGTAGTGATCTATTGATGATAGTTAGTGGCTACAAACTATGTTTTCTAGAATTTTGAACACAACCTAGGATTTCTAGGGTTTAGAATTCAAACTAGGGTTTATGGTACAAACTAGGGTTAGTAGGATTGGCTCTTGATGTAGTATGTCATGTAATGGATGCTATCGATGTAGTATATAGTATGTAGTATGTTAGTAATTGATTCTCTTGATGTGGTATGTCACGTGGATACTTCTCTTTTCATTCATTTTACAATGTTAAAAATTACTCTACATCATAGGCTACATTTAGTATGGTTCACTAACATAAGGGGCTACAGTACCCGACCTTCAATGGATCATGAAGTTGACACAAACTAGTCTCTAAGATACAAAATAAGGTTTCTATGGTTTAGAATTCAAAGTAGGGTTTACGATTCAAACTAGGGTTACTAGGATTGGATATAGTGTTTGTAAGTTGGGATTTCTAGGCTAGGATTGGCCATGGTTATTAAGCATGGGAATATTTTTATACCTTATTTTAACACTTGGATTAGGAAGTTCCATGAAATCTTGGGGTGTTGACTAATGTCCTTATAGGACCAACTTTGAGATTCAAGGTAGATGCAATAGACATATCCCAGATAGAGTGCTAGATAATGGTCTAGGGCTATATGGAATGAGTCATGTAAGTATGAATTTAATACAACAAATATATGATGAAGCTTTTGCAATTTATCAAGTTGTAGAAGTCTATGAAATTTATCAATCTATCAAGTTTCCAATATATCAAGCTGTAAATAATAAATGAGACCATGAAACCAAAATACATGACTACCTACCTGTGGTCATTTGACTAGACCATCGGGGTCACTTCTAATAGAAATCCTTTAGCCTCTCATGCTTAGAGTAAGGAAAAAAGTATCATGACTTTAATGAGTTCTTGCTTGGAATTGTTTGTAGATAGAGGTTTGTGCCAATAACTAAGTTTGTATAATGGTATACAATTCGACCTGGTCTATAATCTTCAAATACATAAAAAAATTTCTTTTGTGTGTGGGAAACCTATGTCAAATATTCTCCTTTGATAACCATTGACCCAATTGGAGAATCAATTCCCTCAGAGTCGCTAAATGAGACAATAAGGGTCTTCTTCCCATCCAAGAAACGTGCCATCCAATAGTCATTGTGTCATTCATTGCCTCTCGTGGAAACCACTGCGTATATGTGCCTTGCATAAAATAAAGTGCATACCTAGGAGTCAGCTAACTAAACATAACTATTTCAGTTTGTAAGTTTCTGCGGTGAGGTAGGTTAATGTAGGGTTTTTCCATAGGATCCCCAGTAGTCATTTTGTAAGTCGACGTTTCAATTAAGAATAAGGAACCATCATTAGGACTTCTTGTCCTGATGATGGTTCCTAATTTGGAATCGAAACGTCAACTTACAAAATGACTACTGCAGATTTTCTGGAAAAACCCTACATTAAACAGAACTAGTCATCAAACATTTCAAAGTTATCAACCTAACTGTCGAACCTAGTTGTATGAGATATGATATGTGGTCATAGTCAAGTGAAATACTCGACTAGTCCTCCTCTGACTAGGATAATTATGCATTTATTTGTCAACCAATGGGGAGTGATACACGATCCCAACTGTCAACCCAATCTATGGATTCACAGTTGTCCCATTCACCACTATTACATGGATAACAAAAACAAGAGAGTTTCCTTGTCCACATTTCAACTATAGCATTGTATGACATTCTAACTGAATGGAATGCATGAGTTCCTTGGACTGTCTTGCACACATATAGGTGTGATCGATCTACATCGACCACCTCCCAAAAATATCTATGTACATGTGCTTTTTGAGATGATTGGTTTTCTTTCCTTCTGGCTCCCTGCCTCATTACTAAAGAACACCATGCAACAATGGTCTTTGTATCTCAGATGAGCGAAATAGTTGTGGATTTCATTTATTTCCTGTGTAACGCAGTATTGATGCATGAACCTACTCCATCATGTTCCCATTTTTTTGTTTCCGGTCTCAAAATAGTTCCAAATATGTGGCACCTTGCACCTCTTACGAAGAATACACAACCATTGGAAGACACAGTCATTTTTTAATTTCCCCACACAACCATTAGACCAAATCCAATGTTGTTCCATCTGTATATTGTTACCCTTTAGGTGATTGTAGAAAAATTGAAAGATGTGTTGTACAAAATCCAAGTCATGACACCTATCATCACTTCTGTAAAATTGATACTCCTTCAATATAACCCTTTTCTCTTTAGTACTATCTGGCCCATGTCTATAGGTCATATGGACCATTATGTTGAACTGGTCTGAGTGATAATATTGACTCTGAATCTCATTCTACAGTTGAATAGTTTAGTTTTCCGCAAAAGCGACCAATGATAATGGAGTTCCAATAGGAAATGTATCCCTGCACGTCCTAAGCTGCTCATCTTGCCAACGAGACACATGTACATGCTTTACATACTGTTGTGACTTTTCAAAGAATTCCTCCATGAAGTTGCAAACCAGTACCTGGTATATCAATAATAAATATGTACAGATCAATAGGTTGCTACATATAGGAAGTAGCAATACATGACGAAAGAAGTACTATTCAAAAACTTGTTACTAACCTGAGAGGTGACCAATTGTATTTTTTTTCTTTCATTCCCTCCACCGATATGATTTGTGACATATGTGAATGACTACAAGATCACTTCATGTCTCCCAAGTTCATGCTCATTGGTCACATGTATGCATTTGTCCAAAAATGTCATTCCACCACACCTTGGGCATGTCCCATCTACGCAAGTCCTTTGATAAAATGTGCAACCTTCTATCCTTCTACACAAAATGCTATGAATAAAGTCTCTATATGATGTCAATGGCAATGTAGTTGAGCATTCATGCACAAGAGTGTTATGCAGTACACACAATATATGTATATATGTGTCATAATAATAACTGTACTCAATTTGATATTGACAAAAACATGTGTTACGAGTTGTGTTTATTTTAACATACCATGGTTTGGATTTCTTGAAGGATATTTGGCCCAAGTTAAGTTCATTATGTTCATGACTAATCTCTCATATAATTATGTTTGTTTCATATCAAGAAATTTTTTAATGTGGGGCTCACTATCCCTTGAACCTCTTCTCAATTTTAGTACATCTTTTTAGTTGCATGAAGGTATACTATTGTAAGGCCAAAACTACTACACCAGTCCCTTTACCACATCAATGAGCTTCATATCGAAACGTGGAAACTTGCCAATGAAGGCCTAGACGTCTGTTTGACCAGAGTCAAGTTGTTCTCTTCTAGAACAATACCTATGGAGTGTTTGGATATCCAAGCCTACAAGTTTGGATGTAGGCTTAAGAAGTCGAAGGGCCCTGGTGATTTTGTTCACAATTGATTGTGACAACACATGACGAGCCACATTATGATCCTTTGAACGTGATTTATTTCCAATAGTACTAAATGAATCTACTAAAATTCTGACAATATGAGAACTTGGTTCATAATTGTTTCTCATATTTATCCTTAAGTTTCTCCTAACTACAGTCATAGACCTAGTTTTTAATAACAATATAAATAATCTACATTTATCTCCATCACATCTAGAATCAAAAGAGTTGAAAAGCATCTGTTGATATTGATATGCAATACTGTGTTTAGACAATGTACCTTCAAGCGAACCAATGAGACTTTCATCAATCTATATACGTTTTGGAGTTCTTTAGCGTGAAGTTGCTAATAGAGGTATGGAGGTTGGAACTGCACCTTGTACCATAACACCCAGTCGGTCTGGCATTTGAACATGAGCTTCATGTTCTTTTGTATCTTGCTATCGGTAGGACGGTGGCAAGTGGAAATCCTCCTAGTTGGTCTGAACAAAATTGTCTTCTTCGAGCATACGGTCACCATTCAACGAATCTCTAACGTTTTCACTTGTATACCCACATCCAAGTAAATATGCAAAGGTTTCAAGTGGCCTTGATGTGCACCTACGTTTTACTCCTTGATTAGTGCCATGTGGTGCTCATTCTTCAACTTCTATGGAGACCAAAGGCCCCTTGAGCGAATGATTTTTTATTTCTTGTTGTCAATTGGTAGGAAGAACTGTGGCATCCTCTACAACCAGAATTGGTTGAGTCTCCATAGAGTGTCTTTGATTGGTCATGTCATTTCTTTTCTTTTCTCTAATTTATTCAAGGATTTCATTGGGTATTGTCTTCCTTGCCAATTTTCTTGATCGATTGTGTGAATTTCCCATCACCACAATGATCAATGATATATGGTGCTCCTCAATGGGAGATTACACAAGCTTGGTTTGTTTCTTACAGAATTGTGTCTAGATACTCCAACACAATGTCCAATGAAATATTTTTTTTGATGCTCCTCAAATGCAAGAAAAAAAATGGCGGAGATGATCAATGGCGCTCTTGAATGGGAGACTCCCCAAACTTGGTTTCTTTCTTGCTCAATTGTGTCTAGATACTCAAATTAGGGGGAATATTGGGAGGAATGTTTCCTTTGCTAGCTCATCAATTGCAAGAAAAACAATGGTAGAGATTCTCTATGGTGCTCCTCAATGTGAGGCTCTGCAAGCTTGGTTTCTTTCTTGCTCAATTGTGTCTAGATACTCAAGTTAGGAGGAAGATTGGGAAGAATGTTTCCTTTTCTAGCTCCTCAATTGCAAGAAAAACAATGGTAGAGATGCTCTATGGTGCTCCTCGATGGGAGATTCCCCAAGCTTGGTTTATTTATTGCTCAATT
The DNA here is from genome assembly GCA_001517045.1 of Pseudotsuga menziesii. NCBI lineage: Eukaryota > Viridiplantae > Streptophyta > Pinopsida > Pinales > Pinaceae > Pseudotsuga > Pseudotsuga menziesii. The sequence goes on from LPNX011079443.1 coordinate 159,949, forward strand.
GTGTCTACATACTCCACCACAATGACCAAGTTAATGTTGCCTTTGCTAGCTCATCAATTGCAAGAAAAACAATGGTGGAGATACTTTATGGTGCTCCTCAATGGGAGATTCCCCAAGCTTGGTTTCTTTCTTGCTCAATTGGTTTCTTTCTTTCTCAATTAATTCTTTCTTTCTTGGTCCTCAATGTATACCATGCTACAAGCAATCCTTAGACACTTGTGATGAAGATAGTTGATGTCAAAACAAAAAAATTGTGTGATAATTAGGTGAAGAAGAGAATGAACGCACTGTCTACAAATTGAAATCATGTGCAAACTGTGAAACATGCTTGAAATATTATAGAGTTTTTCTCAGACATCGAATGTTGTTGTTTATACTGAGAAATAATGTACATGTGCTATTATTAATAAAAACACGAGCACATTTTTACCACATAGAACGCGTAAGAGTTATGCTCAAATAACGTTTAGGAGCATTTAACAAGGTAGTTACATAGCTAAGGGACCATTCAATGTTTATGGAAATTAACAAGCACTCCCTAAGTCTTAGCCCCTTAACACCCCCCCTCTCTTCAACCTACCTATATTGTTTTAAAACTCAACGGATGTGTGTGTGAGAGAGAGAGAGAGAGAGAGGGATTGGAGGGGGAGTTGGGGTTAGGTGTAGTTGGATGAGAAGAGGGGGGAGATAGAGAGAAAGAGAGAGCCATAGAGTGAAGAGGGGGTTTTAGTGGTATGGGGTGACTTGTGGATATTTCTGGGTGTCTATATGTGTGTGAGAGAGGGGGGGTTGGGGAATAAATATGGAGGTGGGGGTTAGAGGTAGTTGGATGAGGTAGTTGGAGAGTGATAGAGTGGAGGTGGGTGTTAGTGGTAAGGGGATACATAGGGATGTATGTGTGTGTGAAGAGAGATAGAGTGGAGGGGGGGGAGAGGGTATTAATGGTATGGGGTGACCTGTGGATGTGTCTGG
>LPNX011079443.1:162642-176261 GCA_001517045.1 Pseudotsuga menziesii
TTCTAATAATAACACGCACTTTTTTTAATTGAAACAAACACGCACGTGTTTCTATTGACATAAACACACATGTGTTTTGCAACTATGGGGATGTTAGAACTAGATTTTGTTCTTAGTTTATCTGATCTTTTTGTCCTAATTTTCAACTTTTTAGTTTATTATGATTTTGCATTTTATGTTGGTTTAAATAATTTTTTGACATCCAGTAGTTTTTGTTGGATTTAATGCTTTTAATAGTTGAATGATTTCATTATTTTTTGGTCTTAAGGTTTGTCTTTTGGGATTATTAGTTAATATGTACATATTTAAACCTCCAAAAGCTTATAATAAAAGTCTATTTCAAACTTGATGCTTTATTACTAACCTTTTTCTTAAAGCATTGGTTAAAATTATGCAAAAGAAGATTCATGTAGCGCAGGAATGAAGGTTAAAGAAGGGTACCGCTACAAGAATATTGTTTTATGAAATCATGGAAAATAATGGTGCTGTTGAGTGATCGAAAGCAGGAGGAATCATTTTACACCTGTAAGGATGGATTTATACGTGTATAGAGCTCAATAATCATTATGAAAAGTGTGCAATATAAGGTAAAGATTATGCAGGTAAATAGCAGCTGTTCAAAATCTTGAAGAGTGGAAATTTCTTAAACATTCATGATAGTGCATCCTCGGAGCATGTTCAAAGCCAGTGACGAGTTTGATAGGCATATGAAAAGTAGCATAGATCGTGGTTATACCTGTCAGTATTTCATTTGATGAAATTGTGAAGGAAGCGGTTGAAGATTTGGGTGGTTGCAGAGTAAGGTACTAAGAGCTACTAAATATTCATTGAAGACATAATATCGCAAACATGGGAGGTTAGTTCATCATCACCATAACTGTATGCTCAGGTAGCGCAATTAATGACCAGGATTAGGGGCAGCATTGACATAGTCTTATGACATTAAAAAAAAATTGTAATACTATGAAATATGATTTGTTTGAGATATCAATTCCATTGTGTAGAGAATTATTCCGAATTTTCCTGAACTATTTGAAAGAAAGATACGGTTAGGGTTTAGTGCAAAGAAATGAAGAGGAGTGGTAAAATAAACAGGTTCGAACCTATTGATATGGGTTGGGCTAATAGCTTTCCTGAATGTGAAAAACTATTCCAGAGAGTTGGCTGGTTTAAGTATTTTGAAAATATTGATGGTTTTCATTCTGAAGTATCATATGGGTTTTCCCAAGGGTTAGATAAAGATACGGTTTCATTCAATACCCTCAAAATTGAGTTAACGAGAGAACTAATAGCTGAAGCAACAAACATTGCTGATGAGGGAGAATTTTGGTTCAAGAAAATACCCTTCACCTCTGATCCAAAAAAATTCATTTTAATTAGGGTGGAAGGCATAGACTGGGGAAAAGGTGTGCAATTAGATAAATTTCGGCCTAAATGGAGAGAGGCCATTAAAATCTTACAAAGTTATATAACCTGTGAGGGAAGATTCACTTTAGTCTTCAAATACCATATCAGATTTCCATAACATCTAAACCAAGAGTCCAGGATGAATATACCCTTTTTCTTTATAAAGAGCGAGCATAAAATATCAAGTAGGTTAAAAGGACATAAAGTTCATACCCAACAATCTATCTTCCACCATGGCCTAATAAAAATGATCATTTGCACTGTGCTTCAGAAAAAGGGTAAAACTTGGGACTACTTCTTGTTCTGGTCAGGTTTCCAAAGTGAAAAAGAGGACTAGTCAAAAAAGAGTCAGCTGAACAAACATTATAGCCTTGTTAAAATATTAAAGAAGGAATTCATTGCTGAGTCAGTAGAAGAAAATGTTCAAGAGGAGTCTTTAGCTCAGAAGATCGAAGAACCTATATGTGAAGAGAAAAGAGAGATTTATGAGGGTAATCGGATATAGGTTTCTGAAAATGTAGAAGAAGTCCAGGAAACAGTTTTGAAATAGGAAGAAGAAAGGAAATCAGTTGAACATGATCAGGATTTCATTGATATTCAAGAAAACATAGCAGATGTTTTTGTTCTAGCCAAGATTGAAGCTGAGAAGATACAAATTCCAAGTAAAAAAGTCAAAGGAAAGTCAATGGTTGAACTAAAGAATGAAGGTGTACAAATTTCCAGTATAAATTTTCGTGGGAAGTCTTATGCAATGATATGAGAATCAAATTGGAGACCCAAAACAAGAGCAAAGAATAAGTTAAGACTTAAAATGAAAAGAATTTTAAACCCTAGATTGATGAAGGACAAAATTACTGAGATTGAAGATTCATCATCCCAAGAAGATGTGGAAACAAAGGAGAGTCTTAGTCCTCAGTAGGCTCATATTAGGAAACATCATTCAATGATGTTGGAATCATCTACAAGTAAAAAGAAAATTGTAGAGTACTCAATGGATTGCAACACTGAAGGGGTTGGATCCCCAGAGATTCCTATAGTGTCAGAAGTATTCAAGCATGAAGAAGACGATGATGTGATTTTCAAGAAATTGAATATGCCCTGGTTATCAGAGAAAGCTTCCTCATTTCAAGAAGGAAAACACATAGACTCAGAAAATGAAAATATTCAAAAAGAATGTTAAACAATATAAGTATCAAATTGATTTTCTGAATGAAACCAATGAGGGTTTGTTCATGGAAAACATGATATTAAGGGAGGGTCTTGAAGATATTAACACACATTACCAGGAGTTGATTGTGGTTTCAAAGGAAGTTTTAAAAAGGAAGAGGGAGTCTCAAGACAAATTTGACGAGTTGAACCAGAAAATCCAGGATTTGACTCAGTAGAATCAAGAACTGTCAAGGAAACTTGAAGATTTGGAAGCTAAACGTCAAAGGACTAGAAGACAATCTCATGCTTTAGAGAGAATTTCCTTGTTAGCCGAAGCAACTAAGAACTTGTGAAAATTATTAGTGATAGTTTTCCAAGTAATATTTTGTAATATTAAGTTATGTATTTTGAAGACAATTATTTTGAAGTGATTTCAAACCTTAACCTAAAAGTTAGTTAAAGTAGTTATGTAACTTCTCCTTTACGAAAGATGGATAAAAGGTAGGAAATAAGAGATTGGATAGGTTCGAATTTTCACACAAGGAGAGGCCTTTTTTGTGCTTTGATCTCTCAAGTTAGCACTCACAACTCTTATGTAAGTGGATGACTGTTTTTTGATTATATATAAACTGAGAAGCCATTTTACCTGTTATGTTGTCTCATTTCTAATCAAGTTGATTACTCACTCTATAACTTCATTTCTTGTTTAAAGGTTTTATTCATGTAAATGCTTATATCTTGTGGATGAAATTAGCATTTCAAGTGTAATGTTTATGGTTTATTGGAATATGTTTGATCCCCAGTTCATCTACTTGTGCATAATTTAGTTCTGTATTATCTTGTTGTTGTTGTTTTTCCTTGTTGATGAAGTTTTTATCCAAATCTATAAACCAAAACCCTAAAAAACCAATTCTATTTTATTTTTGTTTGAGATTGTGTTAGCTTGTTCTTGTGGTAGTCTAGGAACAATATCTAGCACTAACATCTTTGGCACTGTTTCCGTGGATGAAACGAAAGGTATATATTCCTTGGGTTTTCATCATCCAACTGATTTTGAAGGGTGAGCACAATCAACAAATATTTTAGACTACGATTTCACCAAGCAGTGTCCATAGTGGCTACCGGAAGGATTGGAACCAAGAGAAAACCTAATTCACCTTTGCATCCAGGTATTCCTGATCCAGAAAACATTTTGAAGGAATCCAGGAAAATTCAGAGATCACAGTCTTCTCCTACTTTATATACTTTTGAGTTTTTTGACCTAATTTCACCTTTTTCATATTCAGAAGAGAAAAAAGAAAAATTGTCATGGTTAATACATACTTTACCAGTTAGCATCTTTCATGTTTTTACTGACCCACAATCCTTTAAGAAAGAAAAAAATCAGTATCCTGGAATGATCCCTTTGTTTCAATTCAAAACCAGCAAAATCCTTTTTCATCCCAGTACCAGTCTAGTAAGCAAACCTTTGCCTTCACCAAACCCTAGTAGCTTCACAATGGCAGCTCATCAACCTCTAGATATGATGGATAGAATGGTGGCTACTAGGTATGCACCATTAGTCCTTCCTTAGCCATTGAATGCCCTTCTAGAAGGGGATTATCAAAAATATTTGCCAAGGTTCAATGGGCAGGGAGAAACAACTGTTGAAGAGCATTGGGATGCCTTTCTTAGCTATGCAGACAACCAAAACATTGAAGTAAAAGATGTATGGATGAGAGTGTTTGTGCAAAGTTTGGATGGGGAGGTTAGGAAGTGTTTCAGGGAACTACCAACAAATTCAATCACCTTGATAGAAGAGCTACATGATGCATTTATGAGGAAATGGGGTGATACAAAGGACCACACTTACTATATTATTGAGTTTGGATCCTTAAGGAGGAAGAAGGATGAAACCATAGCATATTTTTCTAAAAGATTTAACAAGATGTATGGTAGAATTCCAGCAGAAATTAAACCCTCTGAAACTTCAGCAAAGCTTAATTATGCCAATGCTTTTGATAATGATTTCTCTTTACACCTAAGAGATAGGAGACCAGTTACCTTATTGAACATGCAAGAAGCTGATTTAGAGTCCAATATCCTAGCTTCAAACAGACTTAAAGTGAATTCAGATCAGCAAATATATGATAGAAAGGGTAAGAAAGAAGTGATTCCAGCATCCTCCACATCACAGTCAACTGATAGTAAAATTGATGAAATGGCTAAGCTAGTCAAAATATTAACAGTAAAACTTAATAAATTGGAAATGGAAAAGACCTCAAACAGATATGTACAAGAAGGAGAAAGAAACCCTAATAATCCTAATCAATTTAGGTGTCATTTTGCACCTATATTTATCCCTAGAGAGAAAAGAAACAATGATATATAGAGAGAGAGGAGAGAAAATGAAGATCAAACCACCCCCCCTCCTTTGTAAAATAATATGATAAATGAAACTAAAGAGGGTGAAGATATGGAGGATGAAGATTTAAATCAGGATATGAATTATTTTGGAGAATTTTCAGCTGAAGGTTTCTTAACAGAAGATGAATATCTAAATTCTGAATTTTTTGATGCAAATGTTTACCAAATAGAAAATGATTTGGCTCCTCAAGTTTCAGCAGAAATAAGTTAGTCAAAACCAAGAAGTTTCATTAATTTGAGGTTTGGCCCAAAACAAGTAGCTCAAATTCCGAAGAAGAAAATAGTTTCATCTCCTAAACAGTCTTCTAGTCAAGCGCAGGATAAAAGAACAAATCAGGGTGAGTCAAATAAAACTGTAGAGATTGAAGAGATAAACAGTAACGTGCAGACATTCAATTTTGAAAATGAATTGTGAAAAATCAAGATTCCAGTTCCATTTACTGAGTTAATGAAAAATCCATGCTACAAAAATCCAGTTCTCAAAGTGATAGGTGCAACTGCTAATTAAATACCCTCATATACTGTGAACTTACAAGAGGAACATCCTAGAATATTTATTGGTTCTGCATTAGCTGATAAAACTAAAAGTGATTCAAACTCATCTCCACAATTCTATATAACATTGACAATTCATGATCATATGATTTATAATTGTTTACTTGATTTTGGTGCTTCTCACAATTTTATTCCTAAGGCAATTATGGAGGATTTAGGGTTAAGTATCACAAAACCCTATCAGGAATTATATGCATTTGATTCTAGGGTTGTTAAATGTTTGGGAGTGATTAAAGATATGGTGGTAAATTTAACACAGTTACCTATGAAAAGTGTCATCATGGATGTTGTGGTGGTAGATATTGCTCCTAAATTTGGAATGTTACTTTAGAGATCTTGGGCCAAGAAGGTGGGGGATACTTTACAAATGGATTTATCATATGCAACAATTCCTATTTTTGCAGGAGAGAATAGGATATTGTATACAAAATTTCAGTATGCTTACATTGTCACTGATGACAGAAACCCAACAAACCATCCACTTTATGCTGTAGAAAAGGATTTGGGCTCATGCATGTTGCATTTCAGTGATGATAATACTGGTGGTATGTTGTAGGTTGAAAAATAAAAGTCATTCAAATGCTCTGTTGAACAAAGGGATGAGTTTTGGAAAATGTATTTTGATGTCTCTTCATCTAAAGAAGGAGCTGAAGTAGGTATTGTTTTGGTTTCCCTTGGTGGTGAAATGATAAGTTTGATGTATAAATTGGAATTTGTAACCATAAAAAATACATCAGAGTATGAGGCATTGTTATTGGGTTTAAATGCTGCAAAATACCTGGGCATTCAACAAATTTCTGTTTATGGCGACTCTGAATTGGTTGTCCAACAGGTAAGGGACAAATATCAAGTAAAGTAGGGTTTGTTGAAAGTTTATAGGAATGAGGTCTAGGAAATGATTGATAACTTTTTTATTGCATTTAACATTACCTTTATTCCCAAAGATCATAATTAGAAAGCTAATTCTCTTGCCTCAGCACCCACACATTTCAGGATTCCAAAACAAACTCAGTTGAGGTATCCTATTGAAGTTAGATACAGATCATCAGTACCAGATAACATCAAACAATGGATGGTTTTTGAACATGACTCAGATATTCAAAGGTTTTTAGAATTGACTGGTGTGTTTTGAAATTCATTAATTGATCAAGATCAAGATGATGAGAGTGAAGAGGCCAAGGAGTATTCAGAGAATGAAATTGTTGGTCATAAAACTATTGAATTGAAAGGAAATTTTATTCCCAAGAGATTGGTTCCTCTTGAAAGGATTTTCTCAAAAGATGATACTCCTTTAAAACCAGCCATGCAATCTTCAAAAGAAAATGTAGTAGATTGTAACATTGGCACAAAAGAGCTCCCTACGATGGTGAAAATTTCTAAATCTCTTTCAGCTGAACAAAAAAACAAGTAGATTAAATTGTTGAAGGAGCATGTTGATGTATTTGCTTGGTCCTATGAAGAATTGAAAACTTATGACACAAGTATTATTTAGCATAAAGTCCCTTTAAAACCTAATGTACTAAACCTTCCAAACAGAAATTAAGAATAATAAACCCTGCTTTATTCCCAGTCATAGAGAAGGAGGTTAAAAATTTATTGGATGCAAAAATCATTGTTCCACTCAGATAGTCATCTTGGGTAGATAATCTAGTTCATGTGAGAAAAAAGAATGTATAGATAAGGCTAGGTGTAGATTTTTGTAATTTGAATAGATCTTCACTAAAGGATAACTATCCATTGCCTAAGATTGAGAAGGTTTTGCAGCAAGTGGTTGGTGCTAGAGAATGTCAATGGTGGATGGATTCTCTGGTTATAATCAGATTGCAATGCACCCAGATGATAGGGAAAAGATAGCTTTTACTACTCCTTGGGGTACCTTCATTTATGACAAGATTCCATTCGGTCTAATGAATGCTAGGGAAACATTTCAAAGAGCTATGGATATAGCCTTTGTTGGGGAAAAGTAAAAATTTGTTGTTATATATTTGATGGCATTACAGTATTTTCAAAATCTGATGAAGAACACTTAAAAAACCTAAAACAAACCTTTTTGAAGTGCAGGAAATATGGTCTATCACTAAATCCAAAAAAATCACATTTTGTTGTTCAAGAGGGAAAGCTTCTGGGACATTTGGTTTCAGCAGATGGAATACAGATTGATCCTGAAAGAGTCAAAGCCATTTTAAAGATCGATTTTCCTAGAAGTAAGAAGGATGTTCACTCATTTATTGGCAAGATAAATTTCCTGAGATGGTTTATACCAAATTTTTCTGAAACTATAAAGCAAATACAGTGTTACAAAAACTGGACTGGAACCGGTAAAAATGGCCGTTCCGACCGGTTTTAGGGCTTCATAGGATCAAATCGGTGTCTCAAACCAGTTTTGATCGGTTCCTTACATAAATGTACAACAACACTGAACAGGGTATTTTTTAATTTTTTTTTTTTTTAAAGTTGGTTGAGTGGGGAAGGTTTTAGTGAAATATGCTTAGTATGGCGCATACCAAGAGCACTTTTTGCAAATTTGTGTATAATGGTTTGGATTCACATGGTTGCACATGAATATATATATATATATATATATATATNTCAAAATTTAAGAATTTTTTGTATTTTGGTGGACCGGTTTTATGATCCAGTTTTTTCTCGGTTTTGGTTCGGTTTCGGTCTGGGTCCGGTTTTTAGGGTCGACCGGTTCGAACATCGGTTCGGTTTTTGTAACCTTGAGCAAATAGAAACTATGTTAAGGAAGGATCAAGAAGTGAAGTGGATAGCAAAGGCTAGGATTTCATTTGAGAAGATCAAACAAGCCCTCACAGAAGCACTAGTGTTAGTGAGCCCAGATTTCTCAAAAGATTTTCTCACTTTTTCTTTTGCTTCACAGGATACATGAGTTGCTGTTTTGTTACAAAAGAATGCAGAAGGATGAGAGAAGCCTATTGCTTTCTTTAGTAAGACTCTCAGGGATTCAGAATTGAAGTATAGTACTTTGGAAAAGAAAGCATGTTCATTGGTAAAAGCATTGAATTTTTTCAGAATTTATATTTTACATTCAAAGATCATTGCTTATGTTCGTAATGCTGCTATAAAAGAAATTTTGACTTAGACAGATTCCAAAGGAAAGAGAGGGAAGTGGATTGCAAATATTATGGAGTATGATGTGGAAATCAACCCTACTAAGTTAGTGAAGGGACATAGTTTGGCTAAATTGTTAGCAGAGTAAAATTGTGAATCTTGTGGCCTCCATTTGATGGAGAACAATCAGTACCAGAAGAATTACGAGCAGGGAACGACAAAGAGCAAACTATGGACAGGTATGCGCACTTAGTTTGGTATGCTGACATAGTTTATTTCTTATTATATTTACAGTGTCTTTAGCATTTAGACAAGAAAGCATTTAGATCACTAAAGTTGAAGGCCACTAAATACTGTTTAATAGATCAGCAATCACTTTGGAAGCCTTCCAGGAGGGGTATTGCTAAGATGTTTAGACAAATCAGAAATTGAAGAAGTTATTTCAGAATCACATGAGGGTGCTTATGGAGGACATAAATACTGGAAGGCTACTGCTTACAAAATATTAAGATCTGGGTACTATTGGCCTTCTTTGTTTACTGACGTATATCAACAGGTAAGAGTTTGTGTTCCATGTCAAAAATTTGTTGGTAAACAAAAACTTGTGTCTTTACCATTAAAGCCCATTGTTGTTAATGCTCCTTTCCAGCAGTGGGGTTTAGACTTTATAGGAGAAATAAACCCCTCCTCTTCTGGACAACATAGATGGATTCTTACAACCACATATTTTTTCACCAAATGGGTAGAAGCCATTCCTACTAGGAATGCAACTGATAAGGTGATAATTAATTTTATTCAAGAGAATATCCATGTTTGGATGCCCTAAAATATTGTTGAGTGATAATGCTAAAGTCTTCAAGTCTAAGACTATGGTTACATTTTGTGAACAAAATGAAATTGTTTTGAAACATTCTACACCTTATTATCCTCAGGGAAATGGGTTAGCTGAATCAACAAATAAAAACATTATTCAGAGCATTAGAAAGCTATTAAGTCAAAATAAGAAGTCATGCGATTCAATGCTAAAATAAGCACTTTGGGCAGACAAGATAGCTACTAAGAAGGAAATTGGCTCCTCTCCATTTCAATTACTGTATGGCATTGATGCTGTATTTCTAGTTTAGCTAGGTCTCCCAATAATGAAATTCTTTGAAGATAGTTTGGAGGAACCTATTGATATTCAAAGGAGAATCTTTTCACTTATTGAATTACAACAAGAACGTGAAGCTGTAGAAGAAAAGGCTCAAATATACAGAAAGGAGATCAAAGAAAGGTTTGAGAGGAAGATTAAGGAGAATACATTTTCTTTTGGAGACATGGTTTTAAGGTGGGATGCTCGAAAGGAACAAAAAGGTAAGCATGGTAAATTTGACAATCTATGGTTTGGTCCTTTCATAATTTTGAAGCTGTTGGAGAACAATACCTTCATAATGCAGAACATGGAAGGTGAGGAATTGTCTAATCCAGTGAATGGACGATTTCTCAAGCACTTTTACAGCTAATGAAGGTAAAATACTTGTCTTTCATTGTATATACCAATGTGATAGAGATTTAATAAAGACTCCATAACCAAATGGAATTTTTGCAGAGTAACAGACAGGAGTAGTTAGATAGCATGAGGCACTGGTCTACAAGTTCTTGAAGTCTCGTAAGGAGGACTTCACCCCGCAACAAGAGCCGATGTTAGAACTAGATTTTGTTCTTAGTGTATTTGATCTTTTTGTCCTAATTTTCAAATTTTTACTTTATTATGATTTTGCATTTTATGTTGGTTTAAATAATTTTTTGACATCTAGTAGTTTTTGTTGGATTTAATGCTTTTAATGGTTGAATGATTTCATTATTTTTTGGTCTTAAGGTTTGTATTTTGGGATTATTAGTTAATATGTACATCTTTAAACTTTCAAAAGATTATAATAAAAGTCTATTTCAAACTTGATGCTTTATTACTAACCTTTTTCTTAAAGCATTGGTTAAAATTATGTGAAAGAAGATTCCTATAGCGCAAGAACGAAGGTTAAAGAAGGGTTACGCTACAAGAATCTTGTTTTATTTATCATGGCAAATCATGGTGCTGTCGAGTGATCGAAAGCAGGAAGAATCGTTTTACACCTATAAGGACGGAGTGACACATGTATAGAGCTCAATATTCATTATGACAAGTGTGCAAGATAAGGTAAAGATTATGCAAGTAAATCGCGGTTGTCCGAAATCTTGAAGAGTGGAAATTTCTTAAACATTTATGAAAGCACATCCTCAGAGCATGTTTGAAGCCAGTGACAAGTTTGATGGGCATATGAGAAGCAACAAAGATTGTGGTTACACCTGTCAGTATTTCGTTTGACGAAATTGTGAAGGAAGTGGTTGAAGATTTGGGAGGTTACAGAGTAAGGTACTAAGAGCTGCTAAATATTCATTGAAGACATAATATCGCAAACATAGGAGGTTAGTTCATCATCAACATAACTGTATGCTCAGGTAGAGCAATTATTGACCAGGATTAGGGGCAGCATTGACATAGTCTTATGACTTTAAAAAAAAATCATAATCCTGTGAAACATGATTTGTTTGAGTTATCAATTCCATTGTGTAGAGAATTATTTCAAATTTTGCTGAACTGTTTGAAAGAAAGATATAATTAGGGTTTAGTGCATAGAAATGAAGAGGAGTGGTAAAACCAACAGGGCCGAACCTACTGATATGGGTTGGGCTAATAACTTTCCTGAATGTGCAAAATTGTTCCAGAGAGCTGGATGGTTTAAGTAATTTGAAAATATTGATGGTTTTCATTCTAAAGTATCATATGGGTTTGCCCAGGAGTTAGATAAAGTTATGGTTGTTCAATACCCTCAAAATTGAGTTAACGAGAGAACTAATAACTGAAGCAATAGACATTGTAGATGAGGGAGAATTTTGGTTCAAGAAAATACCCTTCACCTTTGATCCAAAAAATTTCATTTTACCTGGGGTGAAAGGCATAGACTAGGGAAAAGGTGTGAAATTAGATAAATTTAGGCTTGAATGGAGAGAGGCCATTAAAATCTTACAAAGTTATATCACCTGTGAGGGAAGATTCTATTTAGTCTTCAAATATTGTATCATATTTATACAACATCTAAACCAAGAGTCCAGGTCGGAATCTACCCTTTTTCTTTCTAAAGGGCCAGCAGAAAATGTCAAGTAGGGTAAAAGGACTTAAAGATCATACTGAGCAATCTATCTTCCACCATGGCCTAATAAAAATTTGCACTGTACTTTAGAAAAAGGGTAAAAATTGGGACTACTTCTTGTTCTGGTCAGGATTCCAGAGTGAAAAAGAGGACCAGTCAAAAAAGAGACAGGTGAACAAACATTACAGCTTGGTTAAAAGATTAAAGAAGGAAGTCATTGTTGAGTCAGTAGAAGAAAACGTTCAAGAGGAGTGTTCAACTCAAAAGCTCAAAGAACCTGTATGTGAAGAGTCTAGAGAGATTTATGTGGGTAATCAGATAGAAGTTTCTGAAAATGTAGAAGAAGTCCAGGAAGCAGTTTTGAAATAGGAAGAAGAAAGGAAATCAGTTGAACATGATCAAGATTTCACTGATATTCAAGAAAACATAGCAGATGTTTTTGTTCCAGCCAAGCTTGAAGCTGAGAACATACGAATTCCAAGTATAAAAATCAAAGGAAAGTCAATGGTTGAACTAAAGAATGAAGGTGTGCAAATTTCCAGTATAAAGTTTCATGGGAAGTCTTATGCAATGATAGGAGAATAAAATTGGAGACCCAAAACAAGAGCAAAGAATAAGTTAAGACTCAATATGAAAATAATTTTAAACCCTAGATTGATGAAGGACAATATTACTAATATTGAAGATTCATCATCCCAAGAAGATGTGGAAACAAAGGAGAGTCTTAGTCCTCAGCAGGATCATACTAGGAAACATCATTTAGTGATGTTGGAATCATCTACAAGTAAAAATAAAATTGCAGAGAAGTCAATGGATTGCAACACTAAAGGGGTTGGATCCCCAGATATTCCTGTAGTGTCAGAAGTATTCAAGCATGAAGAAGATGATGATGTAAGTTTCAAGAAGCTGAATATCCCCTAGTTATCAAAGAAAGCTTCCTCATTTCAAGAAGGAAAATGCATAGACTCAGAAAATGAAAATGTTCAGAAGACTGTTAAACAGTATAAGTATCAAATCAATTTTTTGAATGAAACCAATGAGGGTTTGGTCATGGAAAACATGAGATTAAGGGAGGATATTGAAGATGTTAACACACATTACCAGGAGCTGACTATGGTTTCAAAGGAAGCTTTAAAAAGGAAGAGGCAGACTCAAGGCAAATTTGAGGAGTTGAACCAGAAAATCCAGGATATGACTCAGCAGAATCAAGAACTATCAAGGAAAGTTGAAGATTTGGAAGCTCAACATCAAAGGACTAGAAGACAATCTCATGCTTTAGAGGGAATTGCCTTGTTAGCCGAAGCAGCTAAGAACATGTGAAAACTGTTAGTGATAGTTGTCCAAGTAATATTTTTGTAATATTAAGTTGTGTATTTTGAAGACAATTATTTTGAAGTGGTTTCGAACCTTAACCTAAAAGTTAGTTAATGTAGTTATGTAACTGCTTCTTTATGAAAGACGGATAAAAGGTAGGAAATAAGAGATTGGAGAGGTTTGCATTTTCACACAAGGAGAGGCCTTTTTTGTGCTGTGATCTCTCAAGTTAGCACTCACAACTCTTATGTAAGTGGATGACTGTTTTTTGATTATATATAAACTGATAAGCCATTTTACGTGTTATGCTGTCTCATTTCTAATCAGGTTGATTACTCAGTCTATAATTTCATTTCTTGTTTAAAGGTTTTATTCATGTAAATGCTTATAGCCTATGGATGAAATTAGTGTTTCATGTGTACTGTTTATGGTTTATTGAAATATGTTTGATCCCCAGTTCATCTACTTGTGCATAATTTAGTTTTGTATTAGCTTGTTGTTGTTTTTCCTCCTTGTTGATGAAGTTTTTAACCAAAGCTATAA